>CM070544.1:35068656-35275417 GCA_036346415.1 Raddia guianensis
AGCTCGAGGTGCATCATTTCATGCGATTTGAGAAGTGTCATTTCATTTCTTTTAAAGCAAAAATAAAACTCCTTAGCATTCCCTCGAGTTTAGAAAATAATTGTTGCCATACCATCCATGCAGCTTGCACTTGTTAGAAGTGTACATGATTTAGTAACGCATCATACCATGTATGCATTAACCATTTAGCATCATGTTTCTTTAAATGAAAATGCATGGGAAATAGGATTTCGCATTTTCCTAAAAACAAGATGACATAAAATGTTTTACTTATGTGTGTTGTATTGCTTTGCATGCGTCTTGGCGTTTAGGAGGTCAAGCTCTCAAGACCCGATCGACGACGCCCCTTCGCTTTCCCGAACCGATCAAGGCAAGTCCCCTTTGATCATATTGAGAAGCCATTTTCGGTTATTTAGAAAATATTTATTAGACTTGAAAATATGCATGCTAGTTTAAAAGTTAAATGCCGATTTCCTAGACTTAGTTATCATGACCGAAGATATAGAAAGGTAAGAAATATGGTAGGATTAAACCTAAGGCTAAAATATGAATTGCTCTTATTTATATGCTTTGATTGTGGTAGGATAAATGCTTAAAATCATTTATGCGGAATGATTCAATCATTTGTGTGAAAGGTGAATGTTTTGAGAAATGGTTGGAAAAGGGTGATTTAAAGATAGCGCATCAAGGGTGATGCTGAGTAGGAAATGATTTTCCTCTTACCCCAAAATCTTTCCGACTAGGGAGATATTTTGTCGGTTGGTGCAGAGGGCACCATGTTTTGAAACCGGGCTAAAATATCAAATCTCCCTAGTCTAAGGACCTGCTCATCCTATGATCCTATGAATCGAGCCATTACAAGATGCACTCGAGCCCCGAATGGGACGGGCCCGATCGTTAGCCCTCGTGGTTGACGGTCTTGTGGCGAAACACCGTCTGGGTGCGTAGCCTCTCGAGGGTAAGGCGTACTCCACTCTGCAGAGTTAAAACTGTCATGATAGCCGTGTTTCATGTTATGAGCGCCAAGGACTGATTATATGGTAGTTTCTTCATTTTAAAATAAATTTAGAAAAGGGATTTTGAAGAAAGGATTTGAGATGAGTAAGGATTTGAGAAGGATTTTGTTTGAGTTAGGTGCCACCGTGACATTCCAAATGGGTATCGGCCTATCTAAGTGTCACGCGGAATGGACCTAGCGAGTTTGAGAAAAGAAAAGAAGAAAGAATTTTGTTCTTGCCATGGCACTGAGGCCAAGTGGCGAGAACCGTTTGAGAAGAGCCCAAAGAAAATGTTGAGATTTAAAGTTTCGAAATTACTTTGTCAAAACTAGGTTAAATAACTGCGATTTCCGCAAATATCCTAAACCTTCCTTGTACGGAACCGCATTTGCATAATTCCAGACTTGCGAGTACAATTTGTACTCACCATCCTTTTCTCCCCTCTCTTTTCAAAATTTCAACAGCTGGTCCATCCGAGTATGGCCCGCCGTCCGAGGAGGAGGACCCGGATTACGTCGAGGAGGCGTTCTCCGATGAAGAATATGAAGATTAGGGTTACGCGTTCCTACAGCCTCCGTGCCTGTGGGATGAATAAAATTCTAGATGTTGTATTAGGCTTGTATCGCTAGGTACTCGATTTGCTCGCGAGCCGTTGTATGTTGTTTGTCTTGGACTATGTTCCGCTTTGTAATAATAATATCGCTGGCATCGCTCCGTTTTCAGATATCTGTGTGTACTAGCCATGATCCTTGGGACTAGTACGGGTTTACGTAGGTGGAATCCGATCTTGTAAATCGGGTGCCGACAAGCCATCCGCCCAGTGAGACGCTGAACTTCCTTAACGGTAGTTAGAGCCTGCATGTTTTCAATGGCCTCGATCTTTTCGAGGTTGGCAGAAATACCTTGCGAACCAATTACATAACTGAGCAACATTCCAGATCGAACACCAAAGGTACACTTCTCTGGATTTAACTTTATTCGATGCCTGGTGAGATTACGAAAGGTCTCGCCGTGTCTTTTACATGATCTGGAGCATACTTGTTTTTACAACTATGTCGCCGACATTGACCTCCGTGTTTCTTCCGTTGTTCTAGGAAAGTCTTTCCATTAAGCTACTGGAACGTGGTACCAAAGATTGCGCAGACCGAAAGACATGGTCGAGCAGCGAAAGTGCCAAGGGGTGATGAAGGCGATCTTTCTTCATCCTCGAGGAGATGCTTATTTGGTGATAACCGAGTAAGCATCCAAAAACTCAAGAATGGGCATCCGCATGATCGCGTCGACCAACCGGTCTATGCGAGGCGCGGAAGTTGTCCTTAGGACAAGCAGCTGCTCAGATCGTGTGATCGACACACATCCTCCACTTGCCTCCTTTCTTCTTTACAATAACAGGTTGGCCACCACTCGGTGTGATCAACCTCGCGGATGAAACCAGAAGGAGCGGCTTGCTGTCGATCCTTGATGATCCCCTGCTTGAAGTCCGAAAAGCGACGAAGCTCTGGCGAATAGGCTTTTTATCCGGCTGGACGGCCAGTTTATGCTCGATAACCTCCCTTGGGACTCCGGACATGTCAGACGGTTCCCAGGCAAACACGTTTGCGTTAACTCGGAGGAAGGCAATGAGCTCACTTTCCTATTTGAGGTCTAGATTGGCCCCCAAATGAACTGCCTTGGAAGAGTCATCCAAAGACAGCGGAACCTCCTTGGTCTCTCCTCCTGGCTGAACGGAAACCCTAGGGCGTGCAGACTTGGTCTGCAGAACGTCGGGACCACGCGGCGGAAACTGGTCGACTGGGGCAAGGGACTGCTCGTCGCAATCCAGAGCAGCTTTGTAGTTGCCCTTGACCCGGTATCTTCACGCAATGGTAAGCGTGGTGGGACACGGCCATGAACTTGCCAAGTGATGGACGACCCAAGATTGCGTTGTACGCAGATGAAAAATCAACCACGTCAAACGTGATCAACTCCGTCCGGAAGTTGTTTGGTCTGCGCCAAGGTAACAGTGTAACAACCGCCCTAACGGCCAACGACTTCTCCCGGGACAATACCATAGAAAGGCATCGCGACCTCTTTAAGCTTGGAGCGAGGAATCTGCATCTCGTCCAAGACCTTAGCAGAAAGCAAGTCCAAAGCACTCCCACCGTCGATCAAGACGCGGACAACTCTGGCGTTGCTGATGGTCGGGGCGACCACCAGTGGGAGCCGCTGAGGCTTGGTCATCCCAGTGGGGCAATCCTCCTAGGAGAAGGAGATGGGAACCTCGGTCCACTTCATCGATTCGGGCCGAGGTTTGCCCTTCTCAACGTTGTGTACCTCCCGAGCAGCTTCCGTGAGGCTGCGCTGAGAGGGGTAAGCCGAGGAGCCACCGAAGATGACGGCGATATGGTTTACGGGCTCTTGATACTCATCGTCGTCCCGATCACCATCATCGGTTTGGCACTTGGCCTTACCGGCATCACCTTTTTCGGGCAGGGTGGGAATTGGGCCCTTGCCGTTGTAGAAATCCTCGAGCTTTGCAGCCCAGGTCCTGCAGTGGCGTGTATCATGCCCGTAGTTTTGGTGGAACTTACAATATCGGTCACTTGGACCTTTCTTGCCTTGGTTGCCTCCCTGGGCGGGCTTCTTTTCCTTATAGTTATTGTTGGGATTTTTCTGCCCATCCTTGGGAGGAGGTGTGCGATCTATACCGGCGACGGTGTTGTTCGCATCACCCTTATTTTTCTTCTGGGACTTCTTGTCGCCAGGATTATTGTCGCTCTTCTTCTTTTCTTCTACACCAGTCAAGGCGGCTCGCCTTGTCGAACGCCTTCTTATATCAACGCGTTCGCCAAGATTGGCATAGCGATCACCGCCTTTGAACAGTCGCTGGCGGTCCAGTCTCATTGATCTCAAGATCTGGGTGAGCCGCTCATCGCGACACCGCTTTTAAAGGCGCGGACAACAGATTCGCCGAGATGTTCGGGATCGTGTTGCGAATCTTGATGAAACGCTTCACGGTTGCGGAGGGTCTCCCTGCTCATCCGGATCATCCGTGCAGATCATCCTCCTTGCCCAGACGCACGTAATACTCTAGAAATTGGCAATCGAGGCGCCACAAAGCTGGTTCCAAGAGCTGATGGAACCTCTTCATCGATTGAACACCACGTCTGCGGCGCCCTCTAGGACAATCGGGAGGTAATTAGCCATGACAAGCTCGCCACCTCGGCCGCCATGATGGCCGCTATGAGATGGAAAGGAACTCCTCTGGGTTTTGGGTCCCATTGTACCTCTCCATGTGTCCGGGCTTGAACTTTGAGGGCCATCGGACAGAGCGAAGCTCGTCACAAAAGGCCCTGCAGCCCAAAGCAAAAGACTGGCCACCTTCCCCAGCAGAACCCAGTTGGTCCTGTTGGCCGGGGGGGCTCTAGCTGAGCGGGAGGTTTCTGCCTGGAGGAACTCTCTCCGTGATAAGCCTCCACGCTCCTTCCTCGTGGTCGCGACAACGCGCTCCTCGCGAGGGGACCGTCCGTGATCGTCGCGCGCACGCTTGCCCCTGTGGTCGCGATGACTACGGGGACTTGGTGAGCGACGGCGACCACGGGTAGCTTGCTCGTGGACAGTGATCCTTCGATGGTGACGGCGATCACGCGATCGATCGGATCGCTCGCTGTCCGAATCCACCCGAACAGGCTCACCGCGCTGCCCGGATGAGGCTTCACCTATAGACTTAAGGCCCTCGCCGCCGAGGTGAGTAGTTACAAAGATCGCCCACAAGGACGAGATTGTCCTGGTGAGCGGATCTGATTAAGGTCGCCAGGGCCTGGAGCCGTTCCCAGCTTTGCTCAATTGGTCCTGGGATTCCTGAGGCATCTGCGTCTTGCCCGATTGGAGTCTGGGCACGCGGGGACTTCGCCCGAGCAGGCTGAACTTCTGTCGGAGGTCTTGGCGTAGGTGCCCGAGACGGTGACATCACTGTGTCGCCACAGGAGGAATCAACCAACATTGCCTTGGAATCCGATAGATCTAAACCAGCGTAAAGATCGTCGGTTCCGTACTCGTCGTCGATGACGGGAGTCCGACCCGAGACTACTTCCGGAACCGACGACGAGTACGGAACCAACGACCTTGAGAAGGCTCTGTCTCAGATACAGACATCGATCTAGGTCGATAAGATCGATTCGAGCTGGCAGGGGAAGAGACATCCTGCCCTTCTGAGTCGTAATCCTCAGGGAGAATCTCCGTATCGCTGATGGAGTTCGACATGCTCGATCTGCGTGTTCCCACGGACGGCGCCAACTGTCGACGGTTGGGATATTGACCCAAGTCAACTAAGGTTCTTCAAGAGGGAGATAGGAGACGCGCCGAATAGAACGAACAACAACGAACAGGGAGACAGGGGTTTTTATCCTGGTTCAGGCCTCTCGAGAGAGATAATAGCCCTACGTCTAGCCTTTCTTATATCAGAGATGAATACAAGAGGTGGCTCGACGAGACGAACAAGTCTCGGCGAGATTATGTGTGTACAAGTGCGATAGCGCAATGATCTGATGTCTACGAGGTGTTAAGATGCAAAAGCTCTTGGCCAGGGTCCCTCTAAACGCCATAGGGCCCCTGTTTATATAGTACAGAGCAAACCAACCTACCGAGGGAATATCGGGCCGGGCTAATCGCGAGATTGTAACGAACTCGACATGCCAAATATATCCCGAGGCAGATAAGGCATACTCCTAGTCTTGGGGATCACGACGTCTGCTCCAATCCGGGAAACCAACGTCCGGGTCTTCACGTAGCCGTGCAGAACTCTTGTTCGAATCGGACTCAAACACGAAGTCTTGGGCGCCACGCAATCGTACCGACTAGGAGGCTGTTCGGCACGATGCACATGGGCCTTAGAGAACCTTCCAGGGATCTGGGCCCTGGCAGGCTGTTCGATTGGGCCATCAGGGAGTGGGCCATGGCAATGGGCCGTGATTTTATCCCCGACAGTTTCTTTAAGACCTCAAGAAAGCGGTTTGACATGGCTGCCACATGGTTACAATCATGTTAGCAAAACCACTTAAATGTGACAGCCATGTCAGCAAAACCATTAGAGAAAATGACCTTGTGATGCGTTTTGATTTGGTTTTACAATTTTCCGTACAAAAGGTAGACCAAATGATAGTTTAGAGGTATTCTACAACTGTGTTACAGCTTAAGTACCTAAAATGAATTTATTCCATAATAAGATCAAATTGTATGGTAATGATGAAGTTACATACAACAGATGTTACAGCCGGATGATAAAAAGAACAAACATGACATCAGTGAAATTTGCTAGAAGATTTTTCTGTATTTGATGGAGCTGAGACGTTTGACAGCAAGGGGTCTTCGACCCGTCTGATTTTGTTTGCTACATTCTTCAGTTCAATCTGAAGGGGGCTCTTTCCTAAAAGAAAATATCTGAAGGGTGCTCAACTCAAGCATTCTCAGTTGAGATCTTGCCCTTCTGGACACTACTAGGGATTGATTGTCCGTTGGAAAGATCTGAGGGATTTTTTAACATTTAACTTTTTTAAAAAATGAAATAAAAATATTAATTTCTCGTTTTATGAAATTAAAAATAGCCTTCTCCCATCAGTTGGAATGTCAGGATGGAATAACCCGCCCTTTGATTTTGCGGGATTTACTTGGGAGGACGACCAGCCATTTTGATCGGCGGGATTAAGCCGGGAGACATTTGCTATCATTTCATACGACGGGTTACCGATGCGGGGATAACCCGTCGTTTGGATTGGCAGTTTTATTCGAATGTTTTGGTCGCTAGTTGGAACGGTGGGATGGCCTTAATTTTTAATGTTAAATTGTATGTAAACTTTTATTCAAAGTTTGTGCATTGGGGCGGTTCAAAGATTGTTGTGTAGTCTTAGCAGTTTTCTCTCACGGTCAACGGTGTTGCATCTGACACCATTGGCAGTGCAAGCTGCACATATTTTGACTCAGAGATCAGGACCACATGACAGTGCATATAGGCTTTCACAAACATCTTTTGGCTTTTCCTTACGTAACTTTGCAATCTATGATTAAAAAACATAGAAGGTCATCTCGTAATTGTAAATTCATAGACACATGTAATTAACAATGCAGACACATAAGTAACAATGCATTGTTGTTTCTCACTTACATGACTCCTAAACCTTTTAAAAAATCTTTTTCAAGCCTTTTTCTAACACCATCAACATCATGTGCCTCTTCTTTCTCTATCTCTTCTTTTAACATGCTGGGTAACATACATAATTAGATTGAACATTAGAAAAAATATTATGGTAAAAAATAAGATTAAACCAAGAAAGAATCAGAATGTATGAGTACTCACCTCACATAGGGTTCAACCTCTTCACAATTATTCAGCACATACCAAATAAGTTTTTTTTATCACTTCATCCTTAAGATATGTGAACTTGTCGGTTCCTTTGAGTTCAACACCATGCATAAATACAGAGATTTCGCCATCTGATGGTCCATCTCCATCGCGGTTGTCCCGATTAAATCTAGTATCAACGTCATCCATGTATCTTGAGCAAAATGTCAATGCCTCATCAGCTACATAAGCTTCGACAATTGATCCTTCAGGCCTAGCCCTATTTCTCACAAAACACTTCAAAGTACACAGCCATCGTTCTATTGGGTACATCCATCCGTATTGTACCGGACCTCTAAGCAGTGCCTCATCAGGTAGATGGACAGTCAAATGAACCATCACATCAAAGAAGGCCGGAGGAAATATTTTCTCAAGCTTGCATAGGATTACAAGGATATCTTTTTCAGACGCTTCACGACATCTATATTTAGATTTCTACTACACAATTCCCTAAAGAAGTTACCCAACTCTGCAATGGCTTCGTAGATATCGTTATCCACGAATCCTCGGATAGCAACAGGTGAAATTCTTTGGAGAAGGACATGACAATCATGAGTTTTCAACCCTTGAACCTTGCAACCATCTGTACTAACACATCTTGTTAGGTTCGAAGCATATCCATCTGGAAACTTCACTCCTTTAAGAAATTCACACAATGCAACCTTATGTTCCTTCCTCAAAACATAGCGTGCTGGTGGAATAAGAACTGAATTGCCTTTTTTGTTGTAAGTGCAAATCATGCCTTATGCCCATGTCCTGCAAATCAAGCATAGCATTAACCGCGTCTTTTGTCTTGCCCTCGATACAGTGCAATGTTCCAAGAAGGTTGTCAAATATATTTTTCTCGATGTGCATCACATCGGAATTATGTGGATTCTTCAAGTCCTTCCAATATGGCAATTTCCAATGTGCGGCCTTGCGGCTGAATAATTTTGGCTCTTTTGTTTCGCCACGCTTCCTTTTCTTACTTTCATCATGTTTACCCGATCTGACATCTTTGACCTTCCTCTAACTGCTCCATTATTTCTTCTTTACTAAACTTTCCAGGCTCGTCAAGGTTTTCATGGCGTCCATCAAAAGTTAGGCTTCTTCGCCAAGTGTTTGTCTTTGGAAGGTAACGACGGTGTCCAATGTAACATATCTTATTCCTTATTCCTCGTGACAATGGATCTTTATCGCAGTGAATTCATGCGTAATAACCTCTTTAGTTCGCCCTGACAATGTGCTCAAAGCTGGATAATCATGAATGCACCATATTATTGCAGCACGTAGGTTGAAGTTTGTTGCTGTATATGCATCATAAGTACTAACACCGTCCCAAAGTTCAAGTAGTTCTTCAATCAGAGGCTCCAAGAATAAATCAAAATCCTTGCCTGGGGACTTTGGACCTAGTATGAGCAAGGCCATCATGCAGTTTGATTGGTCGATGCATGCCTACGGTGGCAGGTTGTAAGGCATAATAAGTACTGGTCACATGCTATATGAGGTGCTCATGTTGCCAAATGGATTAAAACCATCTGTAGCTATGCCAAGCCTCAAGTTCCTTGCATCTTCTGCAAACCTCGGATACTTTCTATCGAAGTCTTTCCATGCTTCACCATCAGCTGGATGACTCATTTCATTGTCAACAGGCATCCGCTTGAACTTGTGCCATTGGGTGTCCTCCACAGTTCCTTTCGAAACAAACATCCTCTTCAATCTTGGTATAAGAGAAAAATGTCTCAAAACTTTGTGAGGAACACGCTTGCTATCATCCGCATATATCCATTTTGATTCACCATAGATTGGGCAATGATCATTGTTAACATATTCCTTCCGAAACAACACACAATTATTCTTGCACACATGGATCAAATCATATCCAAGGCCCAATTCACTAAGATATTTCTTTGCCTCGTCATATGATTTGGGAAGATCACACTGTGGGAATGATGAAAACAACAACTTCAACAATGCATTAAATGCTACATTGCTTATTCGATAATATGACTTGATATGAAGCAACCTAACAAGAAAGGATAATCTTGAGCGGTTAGATCCCGGGCAAAGTGGCTGTTTCGCATCTTCTAGCACTTGACCAAACAGTGGCACACATTCTCCACTTTCCTCTGTAGATCTGTACAGCTCTTCTATCAACTCTGGCATTCTGTCATCATTGTTATTAGGTTCATCCACATTGAACCCACCTTGACTATCGGATTCAACCCCATGCTCCTCATGCTCTGGGTATTCAATAACTTCTACATCAATTGATTCCCCATCATGAATCCACTTAGTGTATGTATCTGACATTTCATATAAATGAACATGATCATAAACTTGTGGTTGAGATCGTATACTCCGATTAAGACATCTACGGCATGGGTAAGGTATCTCGGCATCCTCCGTGTTTCGTTCTTGAACAAATTGCATGAATTGTTTAACACCATTCATATACTCAGGGGTGAATTGTTTGACATGTATCCAACTTTTATCCATCTATTCATAAAAAGAAAAAGAAAAGGAGAATTTAGAATTGATATGACACAAGTTAAAAAAATATGATTGACAAATATAATTGATAATATAACCCAAAACAGACATGAGTTTTTTTAATATAATTCAAACCCCCAAATGACTTGTGGTTTCAGCAAGCAAAATAAAATAATCCCAATAATAATAATCACATAAAGGAAACTATGGTACTAAAATAAAGACAACCAATGGTACTTAGTGAATGATTATAAACATTAACCTCATCCTACTGTAAGGTACCATGCTGAAAAACAAATAGTAGAGCAATTCTTCAAATAATTTGACAGAATTCTAGCATATATTCAGGAGTATCAAAGTAAATAGACAGAACAAATAACATGTACGCCATACTTGAATCATGTTTAAAAGAAGTAATGAAGCCCTCAAACCAACTAGATTAATGCACATATTGATTTCAGCACAAGAGGGTGCCATAATGTGCAAAAATACAGTCTTCCAAACTGCAAGGTATTTGAAAATTCCCTACTAGAGTTGATAATAACTTTCACTAAGCACTGGTTAAAGCACTATGAAATTAACTGGTTCTAAATAAAATTGCAAGTTTGTACTGATATATTAGGTTTTTAGCACTTAAGCTTAATTACACTAGATTTTTTTACGTATAGCAGGAAATATCATATTCAAATTGATATCACCAAATCAAGATTAATTAATATATGAGATGGTATCAACCAACAGATCTAAGTTGAAGACTATATCAGTAGATTTAAAATTTTCCCAATCAGCTAGTAAACATGTAAGAGAAGTTCTAAACCAGTGCCAAGATTAATTATCATCTGATCTCATGTCATGAATAACACTAGAATCCACAACTTGTATTGACAACAGTTCAAGCCTCGTGAGAATTAATCAAATGCTAGAAGAATTAACGCTACAACAGAGAGCTGAAAATAGTACCATCAATTTTCTTTGGTCATAGGTTGTGTACTATTGGCAATAAGAAAAGTTGTTCTGCTGCTTTTCAATTATTTCGCTTATCTAAACTTCTACTCAATTAACATATTTACTAGAGTAGCAATATGACATCGGTTGGAGTTGCTGTGAACTTTCCAATCCCAATGATGGATACAACAGTAGTTGAAAAATGTAAGATCCACTGACCACTATAGGAAATCTTCAGAAAAAATTTATTCAAATTTACCGCATCAAGACCCTTCTCATTACAATATGCCATGGTGGGCAGCCCGGACGCACCTGAGATTGAGAGGTTGAGGGAAGATCACTTAGCAGAGTTGTTCTTAATACTCAATGACATAGAAGGACAGCCAAGGATGGCGCATAGATGGGATCACTGAATTCGAGGGTATCACAAAAGGATGAGGTCGCGCCGTCGCCGCTTGCCTGCTAATATTAAAAAATTTAGGCAATGTATGCTAATAAAGAAAATTGACGAAATCTAAATAAGAATATCATAAGAGGTTATTTTGTTGCGCCTCGGGTATGGCAGTAGTATATTTGTCATGTCAGTTTTTACACTTGTGTGAACTCATTAAGAGAGAGAAACATATAGCGGTGTGTGAGCAGTTCAATAATTTTATTGCTCACCCAAATTATATAGCAAGAACTATGTTTATATACTATTAAAAGAAGTAAAGAACTGCTTGGTCGATAATAAATCATGATGAGCCATACTAAACATGCAGAAAATATATCGTTTTCATAACATCTTCTTTGATAAGATATTTTGACTCAAATATAGGACAAAAATACATTGGTTATGGTATTGGTATTGTCTGGTTGATAATATAGTAGTCAGCATCCATCGGCTAATTCATAGTCTGAATATTATCTTGTTGATAATATCCATAGTCTGAATATTGAGTTGAATATTGAGTCTAGTTAGCTGTGAGTTTCGGATAATTCAAGTTATTTTAGTGCATAAGCTAATTTGGGAGGGGAGTGCGAATTTCAGTTAATTTCGATGCATAGGCTAATTAGGCTAATTCAATGAATAGGCTAATTTCAGTTAATTCAGTTAACTCCAGTGCATAGACTAATTAGGCTAATTTCAAGCAGCTATTCTTTATGTTAATTTTAGTGCTGATTAGGCCAAGAGCTAGCTAGACAAAAGGGGAAAACCTATTACTATTACTGCATCGAATACTCCAAAGTCCAAAGCTCCAAGTGCATAGCAGATCATTAGAAGTCGCATGTACAATCAATTCTGTTCGTTCTTGTACACATTCATCCTAGCCCCCATGCGTAGCATCATATGCTTTAATAGCTCTGAATTCAAAATAAACAAACCACAGCTAGCATAGATCGATCGATCCCCCAAATAGCTTTAATTTGCAGTAAAATATATGATTAAGTTGGTACAGTGGTTGATACAAATCAAACCCGTTTCCATTAGTTATGAAGAAATTTTTAGCTGGCACTGGCATGCGTGCAGAGAACTAGATTAGAGGGTAGCAACCGTAGCATCCCATTCCGGGCTGACGCAGCAGGATACATCAAGAAACTAATGGAGAAATCATCCGGACGTACCTGAGGTTAAAGGAGTTGTTTAGCAGTAGATTGACGAAGGAGGAGGGTGCATAGATGAGATCGGCGAAATTGAAGGGGGTCGCGGATGGATGTGGCCATCGTCACCGCCGCTACGTGTCCACAACTCCACACCGCTGTCGCTGCCATCGCCACCGTCGCCGACTTCCCCTCAAACCGGCGCCTCCAAGCCCGTGCAGTCGCCACCTTTGCGTGCATGCTCCGTCGTCCCCGCGTGCGTGCACCTCCAAGCCCCTGCAGTCGCCGCTTCCCCATGCGTGCGCCGCTGCCCCCACTTGCGCGCTCCTACGAGCCCCTGCAATCGCCGCCGTCGCCGACTGAAACTTCCTTGGAGCGCTGGCGCGGCCGCGAGACTCAAACCAGATCAATTTTTCTCTCAAATAAATAAAAGATCTATTATGGAGCCATGTCGGACAAAGCCCAATATTTATGATGAAAGCCGATTTTGTCACCGTTCCTCTATCAAGATTTATTGGCAGGCATGAAGTTGTATGACAATTTTTATTTTGTTATGTGACACTTTTTTGGATTTCGTCACAGCTTTCTTTGAGCCACAGCTCGACATGTAATATTTGTGACACTTCTCGAGATTTTATCATAGATATGACATCTTTAATGACAAATTTTGTAAACAGGTCACATCGCACAAATATAAGTAAATGTGGGCCATTCTTTCTAGTGATGGGTCACGTCACACACAAACGTGATGCAGACATACGAATTAATGAAGGCGTAGTTACCCTTTCGATACAATGGCGAATATGATGGGGTACATTGGAGACATAACAAGCCGGATACAATTTTTAGCATTTTAAGGCGCTTGGTTGAAAAATAACAGAGACAAGGGCACCACCGAGTACTGCATGAGTGATTTGGTTCGAAGTCATGGTCTTAGAGGTGGTCGTATTCCCTATGAAATTACCTTCGTCGACGACAAACTTCATCATTCGGTCTGTCAGGGTAGTTGCAGCCACATATGCTGCTAAGTTTGTACTAGGAGGTTCACCTCATACGATGTGTCGAGGATTCCTCTTCGCTGAGCTGCCATTTCTTCTACTCATGAGTCAGTTCTCCAATTCGTGTATCCTTGTGTGCAGGTAGTCTATGTAGATCGATGCAACTTTTGGAAATGGATCGTCCATCCATTTGTTAAAGACACAATCCTGTACCTGCGAGAAATTGAGTCGAGCCACGCTGGTATTGAACATGTTAGAACATGTTGTACCAATGGTATACACACCTTAAACATGCCACATCGGTAAAACTTATGACCTATGGAACCATTTGTAACATGGTTAAATATCTGCACAATAGTGTGTACGTGTTGGTGACACTTCGACCAACTACAGTAGTACTTAAGATCGCGTAGCTTGGTAGGTTTGTGTTGTAGTGAGCCCTCCAAACAACCAACTAATATGGAGAGAGTGCATGTGCTTGAGCTCTGGGCCCGTATGACTACCACCATCTAGGTGGCACAAAGGAAAGAAGTATGCATGTTCCGTGGCCTGCAAGACAATCATGCACTATAAGCCTTATATGGGGTCATCGCATTGGATTCTTCGAACTTCAACAATCGCCACAGAGTTTACAATTGGATAAATTAGATAATGCGATGCAGGTTTTCGCATTAAGGAGACGTCGCACAAGCTCACTTTCACAGTGAGGGGTCACGTCGCACAGAGACTACGTGACATTCGCAGTAATGGGCCACGTCGCAAGAGAGACCAGGTTACTTTCGTGCGCGTAACAAGACAAAACAGCCAATGTGCTAAAAAGATTAATACAAACAGAATTGAAACATAAGTATGTCATACATTGTACCAAAAGACATGTGAACCAACGTCAGCAATGCACGACAATACTACTCGCGACCCCTCTTCGGGCGGATCCCCCTCACAACCCCATCTACTTCTAGACCACGTTGTCGTCCACGGCCCAGTTGAGTACCAAGGAATGTGAAGCGGTCAGTGGCACACACATTCCGGTGCGCACGAGCATTTGGGGGCGGTGTGACATCATGCCCCTGTGATGCCAGTGTCTGTGGTGGCGGTGTGCCACTCAACTGTGACTGGGGGAGCTCATCGGGGTTAGCAAAATATCGCTCCACCTCGTTCCCGTCGTCGGTGGGGAAAGCAGCATCCATGCTATCCCAGTCTGTAGTAGTTTGCAAATATGACATTTTGAATCAATTTGGAGTCTGATTGTAATAGCATGTAGTAAGCAATTTTGAAATGTACCTCGCTGGGCCTGAGCTGTAGAGCATGCCGACTGCGATCGACACATAGCTTGCAGTGCTGGCACCTTAAAGGATGGCCCAACCTGGTCCACGTGAGGAGGCCAGTAACCTTGACGCGGTGGCCACCGGGAAGACGTGGAAGCCCCATTGAAATGAGACTGCCACGACGTCTGCAGTGGCGGCCCCTGAGAAGAAGGCCCTACCCCCTTGAATAATAGCTGGTTCCGAGGCATAGTCCTCAATGCACGGGCGCCTGCGTTACCATGTGTTAACAAATATGTCCAGAGATCATGTAAGGCTTGAGGATGTTACCTGATGCACTACCTGGTGCTAAAGGAGGGGCCAACGGAGTCTGGGGTAACTGTCTGGCTCGAGGCTCGCCGACATCTTCGCTTGTGCGACAAGAACTCAGCCATACAGCACTACCTAACTTTGTGCTTATCCTGTGGAAGGTCGACAAGAGCTCCTCCATTGTCATCTGGATGCCGCTCTGCAAACGATGAATCGCGGAGTCTGCGTCCACCTGACACTCCCATATCAAGTTGTGCTGTGAAAGTGGTAGTTAACATATTTAGCTCCTCGAGCAAGTAGGTACATTTTAAATTACAGAAAACAATAATAATTGCAAAAGTTATACCGCTCCATATGACGCCTGAGCTCGGTACGGCGGGTAGGTGTCGATCACACTTGCAACATGCACGACGTCCTCCGCATGCGTGTGGCCAACTCGTGTGCGAGTCGCTACAGAGTACCACCGCATGTACGCGGGGTATGACTCCTCTTCATAGGGTCGATCCTCCTCGACCCGTTCCTCTAGTGCGCGCTCCCAAAGGCCCGCCCAAGGCGCCATCACAGGCCCCCAAAGATGGCCTGAGGTGTGGCCCCGTCGGGTGTGACTGCGTACGAACGAATGTAGTGAGTCAGACAAACTACAAGAGATGGAAAATTTATAAGCAAATCAACTAAACATACTTACAGGTGGTCGGTGGCAGACACTGCACGAGCCAATAGGGGAGGAAAGTCCTGACGAAGGCCAAACTGTCTCATTACCCTCTGGGGCGAGTACTCCTCGACGAAGATGTCGAAGACAACAGGCCTGGTGGTCAGCCAGAACTCGGAGTCACGCTCACAGAGGGACGAAAGCCCCAAAGGTGCTCGAGTCTCTATCAGATCCGACGTATAAGGCATCCAAACGACGTCTGAGCAGAGTAGCTCGTCGAACTGCCTAGTGAAGTTAGGGTAGTTCCGGTGAGGCTGAACGTGAGCCCATGTCCCCTGTGTTAATGAAAATGTGCAAAACTATGGTTACTGCTAGCATGTAACACAAGTGTAAAAAAAATTAGAGCAAAACGTACCTTCCTACAAAACCACAGAAAGCCCATCGTGGGTCGGTCCTCCGGAGCCTCATGATACAGGGAAGCCACGTAGAAATTGTGATCCATGAGAGGCTGCCCAATGGGAAACCTCTCGTACGACCACAACTGCAGGAGAAGTGGGCATCCGGTCAACACTGGCTCCACATCTCGGGACTTAAAGCAGGCATCACAGAGTGCCCTATATGTGGCGGCGAGTACTGCAGACCCCCAGCTATACTGCGGGACTTTGTCGACCGTTGAGTCTGCAATGGCACGCGCGTAGAATACTAACGATTTATCCACCGCGTGCCCTTCCCCGTTGGTGAAGAGCACCCACCCAAAAAGCCACAGCAGGTACGCCTCCAAATGCCTGGACACGACGTCATCGTCCGCATCTGGGTGGATGTTCTCGGCCTACGCAAGTATAATAATAGGAATATAAGTGGTGGGTAAAACAATTTGAACCTAAACAGGACTCAATACTTACTGTGTATTGGAGCAGCCACCACTTGGGTGGCCCATACGTCTCCGCCGTGGAGAAGTCCCTCGGCCGACCCCCGAGAGGGACCACCCCGGCAAAACGGGCCAGTATGTCGGCGTGCCACGACGGCGAAGCATCGACAGCTACCACCGCCGTACCCGCGCAGGGAAGGCCTAGAAGGTAAGCCACATCCTGCAACGTAGGAGCCATCTCACCGACGGGTAGGTGGAAGGTGTGCGTCTCAGGCCTCCACCGATCGACGAGGGCAGCCAACAAGGACTTATCGTAGCAGAAGCATCTGTAATTGCCGCGTCTTTTAGGTTTGCGGAGGTGGTCACGGGCACCGGCCTCGATCATCCGGCACAACGGTAGGAGCCCTGACCAACGCAACCTGCAAAGGTTACGCATCAAATTAGTAAATGTAAGATCTGTGAGCCCAAAAATAACAAACGTAGTTCGATCAGTTACCTCTCAATCCAGCGGTCATCGAGGGTCAATAGCTCGCTAGCCGTCCTCGTCCGAAAGACACTGGGCTGCACACCGTAGACCGCACTCTTGCACGACCGGTGCCTGACATCCACAGAGGGGTCGAGCAACTTGAGTGGCTGTCGCTCCTGTGGATCTGCACCAGCGCCTGCCATACTGACAAAGGCCTGCATTGAACGATTTAGTGAATACATGAAAATAATTAGTGCAGTAATATGATGAAAAAATACATCAAATGCATTAATCAAACACATTAAATAGGAACAAACACGTTAAATAATATGAGCAGTAATAGGAAGAAAAAAAGTACAACAAATGTTGTTCAACATTATTACATACTAGTCCTTACATTACATGCGTGTTTGCGTAGGAACAATACAAACTAACTAGTACCACAAATAGGAAAAGTACATAATAGCACATGCTGACATTCGGTTCTAAGCTAGTCCGTCACGCAACCCGCGTGGACCTTTAGAAATCGTTGGGGGCAACATCCGTCCGCTCCTGAACCGGAAGGGCCAACATCCAGATTGAAGTACCCCGATCCCAGACGGTTTTGACAATTCATGTATGTGTGCCCTTCCTCGTTGTGGTGGCTACATCTCTTCGGCTAGTGTCCCGCCTCGGACTAATCCAGGTAATTCTAGATTCGGCGGTGTTGTCGCTATCCTCACCTGAACATGTGCTTATCAGGAACATGATGGTTGTGCGGGCCGGGTGGATCCGTAAATGTGCCAAAAATGGCATAGCTATATATCTTTGTATGCCAACAGCTAGCAAATGACTCATTAATGCAATATTTAGAAACATATGGTAAAACCGATTGATTGGACAACGATGCAGCAACAAATAAATAGGAGCATGTTTTGTGCGAAAGGTTTAGTTTTCGGCAAGAATAGATACATCTGTGCTCGATGATGTGCTCATTGTCTGAAATGTCTTTCTTGATGACGTGCTCATCATGGTTGTTAAGGCATCCTTGAAGCGACGCTTCAAGGACGTTTAGGCGTTATGGCACTCTAGAGGGGACGCCTCAAGGGACTCCTTGCCACAGGCGGCTGTGGCGTCCTTGAGACGTCCATGGCGTCAAGAAGGCCTAAGGCGGGCGTAGATGATAAAAACTTAATAGACCCACACGACAGGACCCCCCACCCCGACCCAAACCCCAGACCTTACCAGACAATGGCGTTTCTCCTTGGGCGGCGGCGAACCCTTGCTCCAGCGGCAAATCCGAGCACTGGGGGCAAGGATCTTCGAGATCTGGCGCTCCTTCCTCTTCCCTTCTCCGCGATGGATCTCCGGTCGCTCCTGCACGGCTGCTCGGCACGCATCGCCTCCTCTGCATCTGCGGTGAGCCGCCGCCTTCTTCCCCGCCCCTCCCCCCTTTCTCTATCTCTCTCTGTCACACGCAGTCGCACTGAATCGCTGATTCTCCCCCTCTCTTTCTCTGACTCTCTCCTTGATGCAGTAGGTGACTAAACTAGTAGGCAATAACTAGTGGCGGCAATGACGACACCACCGGCACTAGTACCAAATCCTCTCAAGCAGATGCAGCAGCATACAACCCATTGAATGATCCAAAACAGAAGCCAAAATCCAATGATCCGGGTTGAAAATACGGATATTGGGCGATAATTGGCAATCGGGATGTTGTGCAATGTTCTTTGTGCAACAAAAAAGTTTCAGGGGGAATCAAGAGGTACAAGGAGCATCTTCCAGGAGGATTTGCGGATGTGCAAAAATGCGACGCGACCAACATCGCCATTTCAAAAGAGATGAGGAATGCTTTGTTAAAAAATCGGAGGCATGGAAGGCCTTTGTTTCTGGAAGACATGGAGAAGAGCAATCTGTGGATGTGGAATCCGTGGATGTGGAGGATGTGGACGGATCCTCATCACAGCCCGTTGTACAACCAAGTTCAGGGACGACTGCCAAAAGAAAGCGGCTTTCCAGTTCAAGGTTCCGACGGCACCTCCAAAGAAGACAGTTAGTTCCATGGTCCGCATGACACCGCGTGAGGTTGTGGAGCGAAGGCATGCTAAGGGACCATCTCAAATAAGCGTTCAAGCAAGCATGAGGACAAAGGAAGAAAGAGAAGCTGTTAACCTAGAGATAACCAAGTTGTTCTATGAATGTGGCATGCCTTTCAATATTGCAAACTCATGTCAGTTTGATATAGCTGTGGAGGCCATTGCACAATACGGTTCTAGGTACAAGCCTCCCACTTACCATGAGTTGCATGAGCCTTTGCTTGAGAATGTTGTGGAGGAGACCGATAAAGAGAAGGTGAAGCACGAGGTGGCATGGAAGATGTATGGTTGCACCCTCATGTCCGATGGATGGACAGATAGTAGGGGACGTCACTTGATCAACTTCCTTGTTAATAGTCCTGAGGGGACTATCTTCTTGGAGTCAGTTGATGCTTCACACTAGGTGCACGATGCACCAATGCTTGCCAACCTTCTTGAGGAGAAAATTAAGAAAATTGGCAAAGAACATGTTGTTCAAGTTGTCACTGATAATGGTGCTAACTACAAGGCTATAGGCAAACTTCTCATCGAGAGGATCCCCACATTGTATTGGACTGCTTGTGCCGCTCATTGCTTGGACCTTATGTTGAAAGATATAGAGAAGTTGAAAGAATTCAAGAAACCTATTGCACAAGCCTGATATCTCACCACTTTCATTTATAGGCATTCGAGGCTTCTAAGTGCGATGAGGGTGAAGACGGATGGGATGAATATTGTGCGACCCGAAGCTACTAGGTTTGCTACTGCATTTCTCACCATGACAAGTTTGAACAAGCATAAATATGTATTGAGGAATCTATTTGCATGTACGGATTGGAATTCAACCAAGTTAGCTAAGACAGAAGCTATAAAGTGTTAGAATCTTGTCATGGCTGCATCCTTTTGGAACCAAGTAAAAGACTGCATTAAAGCATCACAACCACTACTTAGGGTGTTAAGGGTGGTTGATGGTGATGAGAGGCCTGCAATGCCGGAGGTTCAGACATTAATGTCTATGGCAAAACAAAAGGTTATGCAATCTTTCTGCACTCAAAACAAGAAGTCTTTACTCACTCGTTTGTTGAATATCATGGATGGGCGTTGGGGCAATCAAATGGCCACACCATTGTATGGCGCTGCTCTCTTTTTGAATCCAGGGAAGTTCTACCCCCTCCTAGAAAAGAGTTCTGAAAATAAAGAAAACCTTGCACAAATGAGGAGCGGTTTCAATGATTGCCTTGCAAAAATGGCGGAAGATCCGGCTCTAGTGGAGAAGATTGATAGCCAAGCTATTCTATATGAGAATAGAAGAGAAGTGTTTGCAAATAGACTGGCGACACAACATGCGGGAATAAGAAGTCCTAGTAAGTGTGTGTAAATAAATTTGAGCAAGTTTTTTTTAGTTTTTACTTTTTAGCATAATAAATTCCATTTATTTGTCATTTATAATTACATTTAGCATAGAGTTGCATCGGTTTGCAAGGACAATCATTAGTCTTTGTGCTTCATCATCCAGTTGTGAGCGTAACTGGAGCACCTTTGAATTTGTAAGTAATAACTACTAACTAGTAAGTACAACTAAATTTAACTCTTATTTGGTTGATCTCATTATCTTTCAATGTCACTTCTCATTTTAGATGCAAACTAAGAAAAGGAACCGGTTGGAGCACAAGAGGTTGAATGATTTGGTCTATGTTTCGTACAACAGAAAAATGGCAGCTAGATTTCAGAAAAGGTGTGAGGAAGGGAGGAAAAATTATGATCCACTTATTTTGAAAGAGTTCGATTGGGACAATGAATGGATAAATGTATCGTCCAATAACGTGCAAGGCCATGATGGCCTTACTTGGGATCATGCTGATGAGGAAATGAGTGCATCCCTCAATCTTTAAGATCAAAATTTTCCTAGAAAAGCTCATGGTGAGCCTATTCTCTACTACTCAAAGGGCAAGGGTAATAGAAGGATGGTGAAAGTAGAGGACGAAGACATAGAAGAGCACTATTCTGACTCAGACAATATAGATGAAGATAAGAATGAGATAAAACAAGATGATGAGGATGTTGATGACTATGGTGAAGATCCGACTAATGATGAAAAGGATGGAGAAGATTCAACTAATGATGAAGCCAACGACTTGACCGATGATTTTATCTAAATAAGAGGGTTTATTATGTATTAATATATGACTTCTTAGTTTTTATGTTACTATGGTGGTGCAAAACTATGATATTTTGTGAACTATGCAATCACCCATGGTGGTGAAAACTATCTTGTTATGTTGCATTTTATTCGGTTTTACTCGCCATACTTATTTGTCTATGGCATCGCCTCGCCACGCGCCTTAAGCGCTTAAAAGGTAAAAAGGTTCGGGCGACCACCGCACGCCTTAAACGCCGTAACAACCATGGTGCTCATCCTCTGCATCCTCCGCCTCCAACTGTTGCAAAATCGCTTCAATTTCTTCCCCTTCGTCCGCCACACCCGTCGCCTCGTGCTATGCAAAGTCGTCATTTCCTCTCCATTCAGACAATACTCCTTGACAACCTCATCTTCCTCTATAATGTTCACATTGGCGGCCCTCTCTTGCATGTTATATCAGTTCTTCAACTATTGCCTCATTGCTTTCACCCCCTTCATGACTACACCCAGTATGCTAATTGATCTCAACCTAAGCAAAAAGTGCTAATGGAAGACTGCATTCAATGACAATCTCCACGACATTATTAGCAACAACTCCTAGTATTATCCTTCCCTTGAATGACTAACCACATCACTAGCCCTCATCACATATTCTTCTAGGTTTAGTCCAAAGATCCATAGTAGCCACTTTTGCAACACCACACAGAATCTCTTGTTCCCTATAAATTATTTGAAAATATAACTCGTTTGCCATTATTCCTGCTCGGAAAAAACAACCCCAAATTGTTTGGATGTTACCATTCTATTTTTTCTACAAATGTCGCTAAACAATTCTTGATATCATCTACATGAAAATACCGTCAATGCTACTCCTAAAAATTACTGTAAGACAACTATATCATTTTTCGGATAAAAACTACATAATATGAACTACATTACCCTACACGTAACAAATAATATGCTAATCTGTACTACATTGCAATACAGACTAATGCTAACATGTTTTCATGACTACCGTATTTTCGTGACTATCCTCCCCTACCATGTTTTTAGATATGAAAAATAATGTGTTAAAAAATTAACCTTAATGACACATCGCTTCCTCTCTCCTTCCATCCTTTTCCCTCTCCTGCTCTCCCTCCCTCTCACTTTCTCCTTCTCTCCCTCCCCTTCCCTCTCTTTATCCTTCTTCTATCTCTCCCTCCCTTCTCTCCCTGTTGGCTGCAAATGAGGCTGGGTGCCTCCCTGCCAGCTTGCCCCCGTTTATATGTGTCAAATTCCACCAATCCAAACGACAGATTATCCCCGCACAAATAACCCGCTGTTTAAACCGACAGATTTTTAATAACTCACCACTTGGATTGGCAGGTTTTGCCGCCCACCTCAACGTCTACCATCATATTCTCGATGTTCTAATTGGCGGGAAATATGGCCTACCGTTACAACTTACAACCGGCGAGAGGAGCCTATTTTTTAATTTAATAAAACAGGAAATTGTTTATTAAAAAATTCAGGACCTGAGGAGACTCTCCTGGCTTGGCAATTGCACTGGTTTTTGAATCGATGACCTCCTGAGGCGTATCAGATTCTTTATTCAGGCATTTCTGTGGTTCCTCTTCTCCGTGTGTTTGATTGTTCATGCAGCATTTGTCATTTTTCTTTGCTGGAAGCTTTATATCTGAATCCATGACTTCCTCAAGCATACCGATTGTTCCATTCAAGCATTTTTGTACTTCCTTATCATCATAGGATTGCTCAGTTTCCTCTTCTGATAAGCTACTGTCTGCATCTGCTGCAAGATAAGCCAAGGAAACAGATTATATAGGCAGGAATTGTTATGATCAGATCTAGAGGGGGAAAAGAGGATGCCGACGAGGGGGGATCTCGCCGGCAACAAGAGGTGTCACTCATGGTGGGGGATACGCCATGCAGTTCAATGAATTGATGACCTATTTGGCTATTTTCTACGGGGATGGCTAACTTGGACGGCAAGAAAGATTCAGATCTAATATTATAAAATACCCTGAAAAAAACTACTCCCTCCGTTCCAAATTATAGGTCGTTTGACTTTTTTGACACGTACTTTGACCATTCGTCTTATTCAAAAAAATTTATAATTATAATTTATTTTTGTTATGATTTAGTCTATCATAAAAGGTAATTTAATAATGACTTGAGTTTTTTCATATTTTCACTAATTATTTGAATAAGACGAGTGGTCAAAGTACGCGTCAAAAAAGTCAAACGACCTATAATTTGAAACGGAGGGAGTAACAAATTGGAAAGATAACAATCAAAAAATAATGACTCGATACCAACGTGACCCCACACGCTACAGTACCACAGTGGACAGTATTGTCCACGCTGTCCACGCTGACACAGCACCCACAAGTATGCTCACATGGTAGACCAGCCCATAGCACTACTGCACCTGTCCTGTGCTAGTTGGGACCCGTATGCACATAACAACATGCTTCTTAGTAGCTAGGTCCTTTTTGATTTGTCGTTTTAGTTTAGTTTTTGTTATAGTTGAGTTTAGTTTTTGTAATAGTTGCAAAAGTTGATGACCTTTTAAAAAAGGTATTGCAAGGCTGAACAAGTTATTAATTTTTTTAAAAAAAAACTTTGAGAAAATCCTACAAAGTTTCGGAAAAAATATTTCAAAATATTACACTGAATGGTCTGTATAAAATAACAAAATTGTCAAACCGAACTAAAACTAAATATAGGTGTATGAAAAAACAAACAAATGTTTGGAAATAAGAAATTACAGATACCTGAGTTCTGTGAGATCAAACGAGCAGCATACGAGCATTTGCCATTTTCCTGAGACAGCACAATGAATAAGCTAATTAAATAAATGCAACCGAGTGAATGAGTCGTCAAGTTCATGATCCTAGGTAAGATCATTTTTTGATCAACACATGTCCGGATTATGCTGTAAGACTGATGGTAGCACCGAGGTTAGGTGATCGTAGAGCCTTTAAGATTTGATCATACCAGATTTAGATCATAAAAATATAGATCAAAATGATCCAGGATGGTCATAGAATCTTAAGATCTCCTTGTTTCGAGGGACCAAAAAAACTATCGACCTACCTTAAAATGGTTTGTAAATAAGACAAGTAGTGGAGCTGATGGTGGCACTCCCCATGCCACTTCCTTACAAAACCTATCCTATTGAAATATAATTAGTCCTTCATCGGATTAGGATAGATTAGACATTTTCCCTTTATATGGCTTTCTTGCCTTATGTAGGCTTTCCATTGCACCTTATATATGCAGGCCCTCGCCTAAAGGTGAACACAAGTACTATTCATGATACCAAAACAAAGGTTCAAGAAACCATAGCGGCCATCCCCATCCACAGCTTCCCCGAGAGGAGAAATCTTGCACTCAAGGGCAGCCTCGTCAATTTGTGTGCTCGATCAACCCTAGTCCCATACGGCTACCGCTTGCCATATGTGAGCTCTTCTCATGGTTACCACTTGTCACCCTCCATGCACATCCCATGTCGCCGTTCAGCACCATCAAATTGTGACTAAACTTAATATTTCAGACTAATATTAAGCCCCTTAGGGGTGGCTAGCTATATATAGAGTCCTCATGGGCTATATGGGCCAACAATATATGGGCCTTGATATACTTGACACCCCCCTTCAAACTCAAGGTGGAAGCGGATGATCTGAAGCATTGAGTTTGAGCAAGTGAAGCCGATGCTGTTCTCGAGTTTGTGATTTAGTGAAAAAAAAATCTGCCGCTTGCAATTCCGAGGGCACATACGAGAGGTCATTTGTTTTCTGATGACAATGAGACCGAGTAAAAGAGGCATCAACGCCGATATGCTTTGTAAGTTCATGCTTCACAAGATCATTGGCAATCTATATGGCTCCAGTATTATCACAAAGAAAAGGTGTTGGAGTATCACAAGTAATACCAAAATCAGCTAACAGCCAGTGAAGCCATACAATTTGTGAAGTGTTAGTGGCCTCTGTACTAGACCGAGACACAGCTGCCTGCTTCTTGGACTTCCATGCAAGAGAACTAAGAAGAATACAATAACTTGTGATAGAACGACGATCTGTTGGATCACTAGCCCAAGTGGAATCTGAGTAAGCGTGAAGCTGAAGTGGACTATCACGAGCATAGAACAAGCACTGAGATGTTGTCCCCCATAGGTATCTTAGCACACGAAGCAAATGTCTATAATGGACTGAAGTGGGAGTACTCACAAATTAACTCAAAATGTGAACTTCATGAGCAAATCAGGTATGGTAACAGTGAGAAAAACAAGGTGCCCACAATGTGCCGATATCGAGAGGGATCCTCCAGAGGTGTACCATCAGTCGATTGAAGTTGTATGTGAAGATCTATAGGTGTTGCAGTCGTTCTATTATCAGTAATACCAGATCGAGCAATAAGATCATGTATGTATTTAGACTGGGAAATATAATATCCCTTTGCAAAATGCAACACCTCGATTCCTAATAAATAACTAAGAGGACCCAAATCAGACATCTGCTCACCAAGTTGCTTATTCGCATGAGAAATATCTTCCGCATCATCTCCCGTAATTAACATATCATCAATATATAGAAGAAGCAAAGTATGTCTACGTGGAGAAAGGTGAATAAATAAAGCAGGGTCATGCTCACTAGGTGAAAAATCAGCAGCCCGTATCACTGATACAAAGCGCTTAAACCAAGCACGAGAAGCATGTTTAAGACCATATAAAGCACGACGAAGACGACATACATATCCAGGAGGAGCATCAACACCAAGGGGTGGTTGCATATAAACTTTCCCATGCAAATCACCATGAAGAAAAGCATTCTTAACATCCATATGAGACATGGTCTAAGAAAAAGTGGGAGCCACTGCAATCAGAGTACGAACAGTAGTCATATGGGCAACCGGTGCAAATGTCTCATCATAATCTCGTCCCTGAGTCTGCTGAAAACCTTTGGCAATAAGACAAGCTTTATATCTCTTGATAGAACCATCAGAGTTGGTCTTAATTTTAAAGACCCATTTAGACTTAATAGGTACTGTATGTGACGGTAATGGAACAAGATCCCAAGTACCAGTACGTTCAAAGGCAGCAAGCTCTTTAGACATCGCAAGCTTCCATTCCAGAATACTAGAGGCTTTCTAATAAGTGGATGGCTCATGAACAACAGCAGTCACGCGTGGAAAACCATACTTGTCAGCGGGCCCAATAGTAGTACGATCTCATAGATTATATTTTGGACCAACCTGTAACTCATCAGAAATAGTGCTCATTAATATTATTAGAATCATCAACAGGAGCATCAGGACTGGTCGAGGTGGTAGGACTAGATGGAAGAACTGCGGGATCAGTGGGAAGTCGAGTGTAAACATGTATGATGGGTGGAAGTGGCGCAGGAGTAGGTGGAGAAGACTCATAGGGAGCTGGTGTTATGGAAACAAAAGAATCAGGAGCGAGTGTAATAGGAATATCATCACTGGATGGAATAGGAGGAAGATGCATAAACGACGTGGACTCGGAGGGACAATATGAGGGTTGAGTAGAGGGGTTATACAAGAAAGGACGAACCTCAACAAAGGTCACATCATGAGAAATACGTATGCGACGAGACGAAGGATCATAACACCGAGTCAGGACTATACCTAAAAAAAAACACACTCCACAGATTGTGCAGTCAACTTAGTCCGCTTACGAGATGCAAGCAAAAACATAGCATCTACATCCAAAAACTCGAAGATGATCATAGTTGAGTACCAAAAAGTACTTCACCAGGACATTTGTCGGATAGTTTAGATGATGATTGTCTATTGATGAGATAGACTGCAGTAGAAACAGCTTCACCCCAAACATGAGAAGGAACAAAAGAGGAAATCAACGGTGTTTGAGCAGTCTCTATGAGATGACGATGTTTGCTTTTAGCAACACCATTCTGAGCATGAGCACCAGGATGAGAGCTGAGCAAGAGTACCCTTAAGAGGTCAAAAACTAGCGAAATATATCAGACAAATACTCACCACCAGTGTCAAAACGAAAAACTCTGACAGGAGTAGAAAACTAAGTGTGGACCATGCGAGCAAAAGACTGGTAAATGGAACACAATTGAGAACGACGTTTCATGAAATAAATCCAAGTATAACTAGAATGATCATCAATAAAAATGACATAATATTTATGACCATCCTTTGTAGTAAAAGGTGCATGATACATCTGAATGAATAAGATCAAAAGGTGTAGCAGAATGAGAAACACCGGAGGAATAAGGAAGTTGTATCTGTTTTCCAAGCTTGCAACCCTTACAATGAAAGCTAGACTCGATATAAGTATGACCTAAATAACCTGCTTTTATTAATGTGGACAAACGGGACCCACATAGATGACCAAGACGATGATGCCACTTGGCGAAGGAAGAACCGGAGAGTGAATCAGCGGACGACACATGAGCGGTAGAAGCAGCGGAAAAAGACGTAAGGTGTCCAAATTATAGAGGCTAGGAACACCATTACAGTGATGGCCAGTCCCAATCACAACCTCGCTTCGACGATCCTGAATAAAACAAGATGAGTCATCAAATCCAACAAAACAACTTTGATTGATAACTTGACCTACTGATAGAAGATTCATGGACAGCTGAGGTACAAAAGAAACATCGGGAACAGAAAAATGAAAATTGCAAAGTGAACCCTGATATGTGATATAACAAGATATACCATCAGCTGTTTGAACAGAAGCACCATTAGTGACTGGCTTGCAGGCAACCAACTGGGACTGATCAGATGTGACACTAAAAGAAGTGTCTGAATCAAGAACCCAAGACGACGATGAAGCAGTGACAGGTGAAGCAGTAGCAATAGACACTGAGCCTCTAGGAGTGGAACCTGTACCACAACCACTAGTAGCACACCCTGCGCGATAATCAGGCAATTTCTCTGGATGCTGAGAAAAACAATTCTCTGGACTATGACCAGTCTTGCCACAATGCTTAGAAGGCTATGAAAATGTACCTTTTAGTGCACTGGTCTGCTGAGAAGTTGCTAACACACCATGATACATGAACATAGAAGAAGCAGACATAAACTGGAGATGTGTCTCTTCGGCAGGTAAATCAGACAATGCCTGTGCCATGGTGAGAGTAGAGAAATTGTGAAGCAACCATGTACAAGTGGAATCAAATTCTACTCTTACTCCCATGACAAATCTATATGTTAGGAATTGTTCAATAAAAGTAAGTGTTGTACAGTCCTCTGCAGCTGTACACTAGGGTACTATGGAGATCAAAGAGCCCATCAAAAGATCAAACAAAGAGTAGTACTTATCAATAGACATATCTTTCTGTTCAATGACATGAATTTGCTGCATGGGAGTATGTAAAAGGGCACAACTATCCTGAACATAGCGTGGCTTCAAATAAGACCACATGGGTTTGGCTATCTTAAACTTACGAAGATTTGTAATCATAGTTTGCGTAACACTGTTGACTATAGCAACCATCACTTTCTCATCATTAATTTGCCATGTTTTTTATTGCATCAACATTACTATCATCAGTCTTACGAGTAGATGCATCATCAGTCAAGTGAAAAGCTAGACCATAACACCTAAAAGCAATCTCATTAGAGAAAGCCCACTCTGGATAATTCTAACCATCTAGAGTGACATTGATAACAATCGCATTGATCTGA
Source organism: Raddia guianensis (assembly GCA_036346415.1). Lineage (NCBI taxonomy): Eukaryota > Viridiplantae > Streptophyta > Magnoliopsida > Poales > Poaceae > Raddia > Raddia guianensis. Next base: position 35,097,467 of record CM070544.1, read on the forward strand.
GACATGTTGAGAACTACTAGTAATAGATCGACACCAGAAGATGGTAGGACGACAAAGATCGTCGGTTACCAAGTAAGGCCCTCCCATTGCACCTCTTCTGAGCAGAGCAGGCGGCGGCGATCTGGAAGGCAAAGGCGACCTAGCGGCGATCTGGAAGGCGGGATCCGACCAGCGGCAACCTGAACTAGAGACAGGATCTGGCGACGGAGGCTTGTAGAGAAAATGGCCGCGACGGTGGCTTGAAGACGGTGACCGCGAGGCGGCCTGGACGACGAACGCGATGGTCTGGACGGCTACCGCGATCGCGAGGATGCGATGGATGGCACCCTAGGTACGATGGAAATGGCGGACGGTGTGGATCTGATTGGATTATATTAGAGGAACGCTAACCCTAATCCTGGCCATAAACCATGCTTTGATACCATGTGACTAAACTTAAGATTTCAGACTAATATTAGCCCCTTAGGGGTGCTAGCTATATATAGAGCCCCTAGGGGTGCTAGCTATATATAGAGTCCTCATTGGCTATATGGGCCAACAAATATATGGGCCTCGATATACTTGACACAAATATGCTAGGTTGTCTCCCTCATTGCCTCCCACCCAATCGAGGCCATCTTCCTCACGCAAGGCGTGGTGCCGCCACCTGCACCATTGTTACACTTCTCTTCGTTCTCTATGTTGGCCACAACTCTGGCACCAAGGCCTCATCGGGTTTGGATCTAGGCTCGAAACCATTCTTTAGCGACTGCTAACAAGTTCATTTGCTATAGCACGTCATTGCCCTTCGTCGACTAGGCACCACTGCATCACATGTAGACCGGTCTCCACCATGCTACCATGCCATTGTTTGCTCCATCGTCGCTTCATGTCCGAGCTCCTGCAGTGCGAAGGTCTGCTTGCATCGAGGCACACACCCATCTACATCGAAGAGCTCCTCCATTGACCTAGATTTGCCCACTTCTTCCTAGGTTCCTTCATGACCCTAGGCTCTTGCATGACCACCCTAGCCACCCTCTTCCTTCTTCTCTGTATGTTTTAGCTGCCTTTGGTTTATTTTCCCAAGTGCTCTACACAGCTTACTTTTGCACCTCTACACATAGGATGTGTTTGGTTGGAGGAATTGGAATGAGAGAAAGGGAATTGAGAAGTAGGGAATTTAAAATCTCTTGTTTGGAGTATATAGGTAAGGGAGGAAATTTGTACTTAAACAACAGTCCAACTCCGAAGGAGACCCAGGGAATTTACCCTTTTCACTTTCCCTTTCCCAACCTCAAGGTTGCCGAACACGGTGTGTTTGCTTTAGGGGAGTTTGTGGTGCTTCTCTACAGATGCCTTCTTTTTAGGTCCTTATCTGCTTCCACCACCTTATCTTTAGTCCTTAATTGCTTATGTTGTGTCCAAACAATTTCAATGCTTCCTTTGTCTTTTGAGTTTGTCTATGTCATAATAGTCCACATTTTTTTTGTCCATCCTAAGTGTTGTGTTCCTATAGCTTGGGTGTAGTTCTACCTTTTTTCTTTGAGCCATTGTATTTTCTTCCGCACTACTCTGCGTCGTTGGCAAGTTTTCGTTTCTAGTTTTTTAAAAAAAATCGGTAAGGGAACAAAAACCAATTTTTATCAAAAATCGGGGAAAAAATTCAATTGAATTTTTGTCTGAAATTTTGAATTCAAATTTGGATTTATAAGAAAACAAAAAACTATGGCTCATGTAAACTAATGATTTTTCTTATCACTAAGTGATATCCCTTATACTATGTAGTCTGTCTGAAATTTTGAATTCAAATTTGGATTTATAAGCAAACAAAAAAATATGGCCCATGTAAACTAATGATTTTTCTTACCACGAAGGTATATCCGTTATACTGTGCAGTTTTGCTTTCAACGATGTTCTATGTAGTTAATCAAATTCAACCGAAATTTAATCAAATTCATTTTTTTTGGCCGAGCCAATAAAAACTCGGTACCCACCCAAAAAACAGAATTTCACCCAAAGCCGATAAAATTTGACCGAAAAACAAATCCCTGGTCGTTGGATGGGAGTTCACATTCTAGATTTTGACAAATGTTTGCAATAGGATGCTACAACTACTTCCATGACATTTGCAAGACCCAAACATTGTTTTTTTTCGCTCATTTCTGTTCAATCATTCACTTTGCATTTGAGGTGTGTGGGGGCTTTTCTTTTCAGTTTATTCTCTTTCAAATGCAACGCTATTGCATGCGCTTTTATATTTTGCGTGAGATATAATTGTAGTCCTTTATCATATTGGGATATATTAGGTCCTTTGTCCTTGTGTCTAGTCTTCCATTATATCTTATATATATTGGCCCTTGGCATATGGATCAGTACAAGTCATATTCATAGCACCCCCTCAGGTCACAACAAATCTAGATTAGGTGAGGTGCAGATTAAGCACCGCGGTGAAGCTAGCTGTGAGGTGTAGATTAAGTACAGCGGTGGAGGTGCAAAGCTAGCGGGGGTGGAGCTCGGTCAAGTGTGAAGGTGGAGGGGTGGCGAAATATGATACTTTTATCAATGGACTATGCCAAAGCACGAGCTAATGCATTAATCAATAAATAAAATATATCAACTTTAAAAAATAAACAACTATTAAGCCGTCCCATGTTAAAATAGACGAATGACAAACTATCATGTGTAAACATTTTAAAAATTCCTGACCAGCAAAGTAGTATTTTTTCCTTAGTTAACTAATTCATCAATCAACATTTTGTTTGGTATTGTTTTTCTATTTGGAATATCCTCTGAAATCTAGTTACATGCATAGGACATAAACAATTCTGATAAATTGTCTAGTCAATACGAGAATCTTTACCAGCTTTCTATTACATGTAAACTATCATGTGTAAACATTTTAAAAATTCCTGACCAGCAAAGTAGTATTTTTTCCTTAGTTAACTAATTCATCAATCAACATTTTGTTTGGTATTGTTTTTCTATTTGGAATATCCTCTGAAATCTAGTTACATGCATAGGACATAAACAATTCTGATAAATTGTCTAGTCAATACGAGAATCTTTACCAGCTTTCTATTACATGTATACAGAACAGTGTCACACAATTTTTTAGAAAACAAAATGATCTAATAAGATTTCTTTGTGGTGTTGAATTAATAATCAGTTACCTGTGAAGGAGGCACACTCCAACCTTTTTCAAGGGACCAATCAAGAGCTGGCCTCAGGTGCTTACAGTCCACACAGTAATACCCACCTTCACCTATTGGACTTTCAGGTAAAACTATCTGTACACAAGGGCCAGATATAAACAGTTAGATGTGGGAATTGGAAAGTATTATGATAGATACACACTGTTGTGTGCCTGATACCAAGCACGCAACAAGCGGAGATATGGCATTAATGCGGGTGAATCGAGCAGTTGTTGAAGCTAGCACCATGGCTGTTAGTGGAAGCCACAATATGAAACTAGATATCAAATTACTTCGTTTGGATGATTGATAAAAAATACATGACATCCCTTTTATAGGATAACTGTCTTGCATTTTAAGAAACTAATCCTAACTAATCTTACCAGTAATGTAAACTAACCCAATCTAGTCCATAAGTAAAAGCCTATCTAATCCACTGCTACAGTACCGCACGGGTACTGTTCATGCCTGTTTGGGCGTTGTTGGCCTTGCAGGCTTGCACAGGAACTCTATTATCTCTAATAATCACATGGTATTATTATCGTGTGAAAAGAATTGTGTATGTCTACAGGTCAATATGCGCACCAAAAATAAAATAATATGCAAAAAAATTAGACGCTAATCAAAAGTGAAATTTGAAAAACATCAAAGAATTATGCTCAATTCTAAAATTTGGGACAAAAAATTACCACATGATTTTTTTGTTACTTGAAAACTGCAGGTGCTTGTCTTAATCACACAAACTGTTAAATGTTTACCTTAGCTTTGTCATCACCAAGCAAGTCAACGATTTTCCCAGTCCAGTAACAATCAGTAAACCACATATCAATCAAATCACCTACTTTCCATGGCCGTCTAACAATTGCTACGACATCAGTCTTTGGGAAAGGCTCAAAAATTTGATTCTCCCAATACCACTTCGGAAAGGAAGGCCGTACCATGATCTCCCTATCCTGACTTGATGACTCCCTACGGGATCCTGGAGGAATTTTATAGAGTCTAGTCCATGTCTTCTCTGCCAAAGAAAGAACAGAATCCATGAGAAGGAAAACCAGCGTTGACAAGGAAACAGTATAACTGCGCAGTCCATGTCAGAGTTGGTCATGGAAACCTTGGCTACGATGCAACTGATGTTAGAATAGAGATGTATACGGTTCTCTGTGCATATACTTTACACATATACCTATATATAGTAACCCATTTGGGCCCATGGAATACAAGCTGCCCATTACCACCTACATGGTATGAGAGCTATGGTTCCAAAACCCTAGCTCGCTCTAGGATTCACCCCCAAGTCACCACCACCAGTGACCGGTGACGCCATCAACGTTGCTAGTGACTCCCACCGGCAGTTCCTCCGCCTTCCCCTACTTTCTTGCAACGCCTCTACCTCACCTTGTGTTGTACCTTGCCTCGCTATATCGCATCACCTCCTTGGGCACGCCACATGACTGTCTCTATCGCCAGATTTGTCACCTTGGCTACGCCAGCCGCATTGCTTCCTATTTTGAAGCACAAAGTTCTCTCCCCCTGGCTGAGCCGCCGCCTCAAGCACCTCTGCCTCCCACCAACATCAGCTCCACTGGTCGTCCTTGTCGCCATGGGGTATACCGTAGTCTGCAGCTACTGCTCCTCACTGTTAGACAGAGTCCTGTGCCTGTACGGTCTAGAACCTGGCTTCCAGCCGGCCGGCCCATGTATAGTATGTTCGGTTAGAGAGGGATACGGGGAGGAGTCCGGATCCTGTGGGTTTCCTTTCGCCTCACGGTCCTCCTCCCCTATATATGTAATTGTATTGTCTCTCAATTAATCAATCTACTATTCCTCGCAATCTCTATTGCTTTCATGGTATCAAGAGTTTAGGGTTTCAAACCTGAACACGCTTCCGCACCAGCGCGCCCCCTCTTCCCGGCGCTGCTCCATGGCTGGCGACTCTTCGCCGCCGACCGACGCCACCTCTGGCACCTTGGTCGTCGACCTTGGGAAGGCCCAGGACCACGACGCCAATGCCACCGCTGCTGCGGACCTCAAGCGCGCTGAAGAACTTCGCGCTGCTAAGGAGGAAAGCGAGCGCGTGGCCCAGGCTGCTCGCGACGCTGCTCTTGCCCGCGCGGCAGATGCAGATCGCGAGGCCGCCCTTGCGCAGCAAGAGCGCTGATGCGGCCGACGCCAGCGTCGCGCGTTGCTCAGAACGCGCCGCCGGGAACGCACGGCGGCTGCGCAACCCCAACCGGAGGACGACACCGCCTCCACCGGCGCCGTGGACGACGGCCTCCCTGACCCGCTCCTCGACGCTGCTCTTCTTCAACACGAAGCCGCAACGCTGCTCAACCTGCACGCTCAGGCCGTTGCCGTGCAGAACAGCCGGGCCCTTGTGCCGCTCCTTCTCGACACCAATTCCACCTTCTACGCACGGTGGCGCGAATCCTTCCTGCTCACCCTCACGAAGTTCTCCCTGGAACGTCACGTCCTCTCCGACGCCGTCGCTCCTGATTCGCCGGATTGGGTGCGCATGAACGCCGTCGTTCGCACCTGGCTCCTCGGGACTATCTCCGACGACCTCGCCGACACGGTGTCCCAGCGCGGTGCCACCGCCCGCGTCCTGTGGCTCTCCATCGAGTCACAGTTCCTTGGGAACCGCACGACCCGCGCCCTCTACGCCGACCAAGAATTCCGCTCCTTCTCGCAGGGCGATCTCCCCGTCGCCGAGTATTGCCGCCGCTACAAAAAACTCGCTGAGGATCTGCGCGATCTTGGCGAGCCCGTCTCCGACAGGACTCTCGTCCTCAACATCGTCAGGGGCCTCAACGAGCGCTTTCTCGCGCTTGGTCTTCACCTTCGGCGCACCCATCCCCTTCCCAGCTTCTTGCAAGTCCGCGACGACCTGGTGCTCGAGGAGCTCACCATGGCGGTCGCCCATTGCGCAGCCTCGCCGCTTTCTCCGGATCGGCGGCACGGGCGCCCTAAGCCAAGACGCGTCCCACGCCGCTTCCACGCCTTCGCGCAGCCTGGCCCCACGCCTCCACAAGCGGCCGTCTGGGGGCGGCACGGGCGGTTTCGGCGGCTCCACCTCCGACCAATCGCGGCAGTAGCAAGCGGGAAGGGCAAGCGGGGGGGCGGCAACAACGGAGGCGACGCAGCAACTCCTCCGGACCAAGGCTTCAGCTCCTCCATGGGCGGACTACGAGCAGGCCACCTACTACAGACTCTTTGCTACAACCCCTGGAAAGGGGCCATCTACATGTGGCCCGGCCAGCGCCCCCCCTCTGTACCTCGTCCTTTCTTTGGCCGCCCAGAAGATCGAACTTTGTTCTTTGGACCGCTGGGCGGTGGGAGGCATGGGCGCCCCCATTGCTTATGGGCGCCTCACGGCTATGTCAGACCACTGCGTCGCTCTAGGTGGGATCGACAAGCTCGCTGCCAACTTTCAGACCGCCACGCTTCAGCAACCGCAACAACAGGAGTGGTATTTTGATACTGGTGCCTCTAGTCATATGACCTCCGATCCCGGTATAATCTCTCACACATCATCTTCACGTCATCTTCCATCTAACATTGTTGTCGGTAATGGGAGTCTCATCCCCGTTACCTCTTCTGGCATTGCTCAGCTATCCCATAATTTTCGCCTTAATAATATTCTGGTTTCTCCTTCTCTTATTAAGGATTTGATTTCTGTTCGCCAATTTACCACTGACAACAATTGTTCTGTGGAATTTGATCCCTTTGGCTGTTCTGTGAAGGATCTTCCCACTCGGAGCGTGATAGTCAGATGTGACAGCTCGGGACCACTCTACCCCTTGCGGCTTCCTGCTTTTGCTCTTCATACGTCCACCCTTTGGCATCAGCGGCTTGGGCATCCTAGTCATGAGGCCTTCTCCAAACTAGCACAGTCGTCTGCTATTTCTTGTAATAAAAGTGCTAGCGACACTCTTTGTCATGCTTGTCAGTTAGGTCGTCATGTTCGTCTACCTTTTCATGCGTCATCTTCTCGTGCTACTCGCAATTTTCAGTTAATTCACTGTGATCTTTGGACATCTCCTGTTACTAGTGTCTCTGGTCATAAGTATTATCGGGCTATTTTGGATGACTGCTCTCATTATCTGTGGACATTCCCCTTACGACTGAAATCTGACACCTTTTCCACCCTCACCAATTTCTTTGCTTACGTACGTACACAGTTTGGCGTCACCATCCAAGGGGTCCAGTGCGACAATGGCCGCGAGTTCGATAACTCCAGCGCCCGCACATTCTTCTTGTCGCATGGGATTCATCTGCGCATGTCCTGTCCGTACACCTCCGCCCAGAATGGTAAAGCTGAGCGCATTATTCGTTCCATTAATAATGTCGTTCGCTCCTTGCTATTTCAGGCCAGCATTCCTCCCACTTTTTGGGCCGCGGCTCTCGGCACTGCCACATATCTTCTCAACATTTTGCCAACCAAAACCCTTGCTTTTGCGACGCCGCACTTTGCTTTACTAGGGAAGTCACCCTCGTACGAGCACCTTCGTGTTTTTGGTTGCAAATGTTATCCTAACCTCGCCGCCACCGCTCCACATAAGCTTTCGCCTCGTTCTTCCTTGTGTGTTTTCCTTGGCTATTCACCACACCACAAGGGTTATCTTTGTCTTGATCGTCACACTAATCGTACCATCATATCGCGCCATGTGGTCTTCGAAGAAACCTCCTTTCCCTTTTCCGAGGATTCTTCTCCACCCACGCGTGCGGCCTTTGATTTTTTGGATGATCTGCCTTACACGGTTTTAGTTCCTTTTGAGTATCGCCGGTTTACGCTTCTGAGGTCTCGAGCGGTAGCTCGGCTCCTTCCGGTGTTCGGCCCGAAATTTGTCTGGAGGATGACCTCCTCGTCTGGTGGGCCCTACGGTGAAATTCTTTGCATCCGGCCGACTGCTGGCCGACCTCGACAGATGCCGCCGTTGGCAGCTCCCTTCGACGTGCGCCCGCTGGTCCTGCGGGTGTGGGTTCACGTGCATCACCCACGCGCGCGCCTCCGGCGTCGCCCGCGTCTCCCAGCTGGCCGCCGTCATCCTTGCGGTGGGGCGCTCTTCGATCGCCGGCGATGCCGGCGATGGTCGACAAGCAGCGCCCTCACTGCTGGTCTGGCCCCTTCGTGGTGCGGTGTACTCGCGTCGGCCTACTTTGATGCTCTGCCGACCTCTCCAGCGATACCGGCTTCTTCTGCGCCTATGGTCTCACCGCCGCGCCCCATTCCGGCAGGTGCCGTGGCGGTTCCTCCTGTGGTCAATCATCACGGCATGACGACCCGTGGTAAGCGCGGCATTCGGTTCCCGGCGCTATTTGAGGTTTCAGCACTGTCTCCGGTTCCTCGAAGCTATCGTGCTGCTCTCGCTGATCCAAATTGGCGCGCCGCAATGGAACACGAATACTCGGCTCTTCTTGCCAACAACACTTGGGATCTTGTTCCACGACCACCGGGTTCCAATGTTGTGACAGGCAAGTGGGTGTTCAAGCACAAATTCAAGGCTGATGGTTCTCTCGAGCGCTACAAAGCGCGGTGGGTGCTTCGTGGTTTCACTCAGCGTCCCGGCATTGATTTCTCAGACACTTTCAGTCCAGTCGTCAAGCCCGCTACAGTTCAGACAGTTCTCTCGTTGGCTCTCTCGCGTGGTTGGCTTATCCATCAGCTTGACGTCAACAATGCCTTCCTCCATGGCAATCTGTCTGAAACTGTTCATTGTGCTCAGCCTGCTGGTTTTGAAGATTCTGCTCATCCTGACTATGTGTGCCGCCTCAACCGTTCGCTCTATGGACTTAAGCAGGCTCCTCGCGCTTGGTACAGCAGGTTCGCCTCTCACCTTCTTCAGCTCGGTTTTGTTGAGGCCAAGTCAGATACGTCCCTGTTCATCTACCACAGAGGCGAGGATATGGTGTATCTTCTCCTTTATGTTGATGATATTGTGCTCACTGCTTCCTCCGAGTCACTGCTTCGGCGCACCATCAATGCTTTGCAGCAGGAATTTTCTATGAAGGACCTTGGCAAGTTGCATCATTTCCTCGGTATGCATGTACAGCACACTGCTTCTGGCCTTTTCCTCTCCCAGCGCCAATATATGATTGAGATACTTGAGCGAGCTGGCATGAGCGACTGCAAGCCGTGTGCTACTCCTGTCGATGTGAATCCCAAGCTTTCTGCCGATGGCGCGCCTGTTTCGGATCCTACGGATTTTCGCAGCCTTGCAGGAGCTCTTCAATATCTCACATTCACTAGACCGGATATTTCATATGCTGTTCAGCAGGTATGTCTTCACATGCATGATCCACGGGCACCCCATCTTGCTGCCCTTAAGCGCATCCTGCGCTATGTTCGAGGCACACTGCATTTGGGTCTTTTGGTGCGTCCCTCTTCCCAGGTTGAGTTGGTGGTTTACTCTGATGCTGATTGGGCTGGTTGTCCGGATACTCGCAAGTCCACGTCTGGATATGCTGTGTTTCTTGGTGATAACCTTGTTTCCTGGTCCTCCAAGCGTCAGAATACCGTGTCTCGCTCCAGTGCTGAGGCTGAGTATCACACCGTCGCCAATGCAGTTGCTGAAGCTACTTGGATTCGTCAGTTGTTGTCTGAGCTGCTCACTCCTTTGCGCAAGACAACATTGATATATTGCGACAACATCAGCACAGTTTACATGTCTTCTAACCCTGTTCAGCATCAGCGTACCAAGCATGTGGAGATTGATCTTCATTTTGTTCGAGAGCGTGTTGCCCTTGGTGATGTCCGCGTTCTTCATGTCCCGACGACATCTCAGTTTGCCGACATTTTCACCAAAGGACTGCCATCTGCAGTGTTCACTGAATTTCGGTCCAGTCTCAACGTTTGCTCCACGGACGCTTCAACTGCGGGGTGTTAGGCGAGTCACCGTGCTCAGACGGTCTAGAACACAGCTTCGGCCGGCCGGCCCATGTATAGTATGTTCGGTTAGAGAGGGATACGGGGAGGAGTCCGGATCCTGTGGGTTTCCTTTCGCCTCACGGTCCTCCTCCCCTATATATGTAATTGTATTGTCTCTCAATTAATCAATCTACTATTCCTCGCAATCTCTATTGCTTTCACTCACTTCTCTGGACCAATGTAGGTCGCACAGGTGGTCTTCAATGGGACCAGCTACTAGTCGTGGGCCCCTATGCTCTAGGTATGCCTCAACAGTCACCCTTTTTGGGTCACCTCTACCTACTACACCAACTGCTCCCCTACACCTTAGTGTGTAGCAGATTGCACTCTGGTTTCTACGCAACTCAAGAGGCCTATGGCAAGTCCATGGAACAGTTTGTTACCGATGCTGAGATCCTTGAGGCCTGGCGGGTGAATGAGGCTTGTGTGGTTTTTGTCATCATTGGCAGCATAAGGCCATAAGGGTTGACCTTGGGTTGGACCTTGTTGACTGATTCTTCTGTCAGGAAATGTGGGCATAAATGCAAGTTCTCTACGAGCAAAGCAGCGATGCGCTCTACACCTCTATCCTATATCTCGCAAGCACTCTGCTAGTTGGATACCACTGCCGATGTGTGGCGCCAACTTGACTCACTCGACCTTGACTATTGTCGCACCAGTCGTTGTAGCTTCTCTCCTCCTCATCAGCCCTCGCCACTCCTACATTTTTGACAATGGCAGTCACTACGACACCATCAACTGGTCCTGCCCCTACTCTCCCGACATCCACAGGAGGTGTGGTAGCCGCGACGAGCTGCCCTCCTGCTGCGGCGCACTACAACTACTACAAGAGAGGTCTGGCCATACCATTCAGCAGTGCAAATGGCAGCCTCAGAACCACTGAGGGTGCTAGAACTATAGATGCTATTACCTCTCCGTAATGACTTGTCCAAGTCCACATCTATTACCCTTCACTTTTCCAAGTTAGAGCGATAGAACTTATTTAAAAAGACCGAAGCATCATGAAGTCAAGCTAAGAAAAAAATGCTATTAGCTATATATCCTTTCTTGTAATCTAATGCTGTTCTAGAAATAGAAAGCGCCAAGTGCCATTTATCCTATATTTGACCAAAATCAAATATAAACACTAAACTATAAAAGAACAGCTACAGGAAATGAAAAATAAATTAAACACAGCTACAAAATAATAGTAGGAAAGCACTGTATTCCAGATCAAATGTAATTCCCATTGAAGATTATGTACAACACAATTATAAGCATGATACTCCTCTATAGAGGATTGTGCCAAACAAAAACAAACATGAAAAATAGATAAGTCCGGATAAAGCATGCAAAGCGAATAACAATTCTGAATTTCTGAAAATGCTAACATTTATATATTCTGGCTTTCAAAAATGGGAAAAAAATTGCAAAGCAGAGCAAAGCATAAATAATTACTTACTTTCATCCGGATAGTCAATATACTCCAGCAAACACTCTAGGTGACCTTGCCTTATACACATTTCGCTTAGCTGAACAGAGTTACATAATTCAATTCAAGCCCATTCCATTGTATTAAAACATACTTATGCCAAAAGCGATGGATATGCAATTCAAATATATGAGATGGTTTATCACAAAATGAGATAGGTAATTATGTGATGTCCGAGTTTTTAATGCTTGGATTTGTTTATTATCACATATAATAATTATAACATGCAAATAAACAATCACAACATAATATGTATATGACGGAACTGAATTTGGAATCCTCAACATATATTCTCTATTTGAAATGAGTAGCTAGAGAAATTTAACTGCTATTGGTTAAAGACTTCTTAAGAGGTCAATAATGTCATTTATAATAGAATGGAGACTAAAAGTTAGATATGCTTCCAAATGCGTAGTAATTTTAGATAATATACAAACAAATAAGATATGTATTCACCCGACACACATAACCTCAATTAATGCTAGCCATACCTTGCAACGGAACCATGCACCCCTGAAACCAGGAGAAAAGGACCTTGACTCTATGGCATCTCCAACTTTAAATGGCAGTATTAAATCCATTTTCAGCCACTCTATGAATACAAAGTTGCACCGACAAAGCAAGAAGATTCAGTAAAAATACAGGACACAGCTAAATAAAAAAAATACATATAACAGCATCAACTCCTATGCAACAGAATAAAAGAATGCTATGTAAGCACGTTTACACCTGGTTCCATCCTGCTCTAAACTCATCATCATTCATTCAGGGGTCAAGTTGGGATTTTGTTGCTATATTTCCAAACTTGTACCAAACTATACTAAATAATTGAAATAAATTATGCAGCTTATGGTTCAGAAATTTTGTAAGTTGTAATACATGCAACATTTTTTGTGAATCAATGCAGTTTGTGTTATTTTGGGAACATAATATACAATTCATAAGGTAATTCCTTACTGGATTGACATCTTACTCAGCTTTAATGACACCACCCCACCCCCCCAAAAAAATCGTCAATGGATTGGTGCCTAAAGGTACCAGAGTTTAGATGTAAGAACAGCTTACACATCAGCGAGGACAATTTTAGGCCTGCACACTATGAGATTCACACATTTTATTGCTACCAAACATTTTGTTTCAGCTTAACTTCTAACAATATAATGAACATCACAAACGCATGCATAGTTGCCTAGCAATAAGATTATTGCCAAGGTTTATCAAAAGATCAATGCCATGCATAAGATTGCTATATAAGGGATTGTAAAACCTCTAAAAGTTGAAAGACACTGATGCGAGTTGGCTTTGGGTGAGCCACCTCGTATGCTCGAGTCCCCGGACTTGATGTGGAGCGGATGAGCGAAGAAGATAAACTCGCCGCGACGCCGCGCGAATAGGATGTTTTGGCTGTTTTCAGAGCCACCGCCTGAGACCAGATTTGTGACACAATAAGCATGTCGTTTTCTGTGTTTATCATTCCCTTAAAAAGACTGATGATTACACAACTAACTCCCCTTACGCAGCTGTCTAACAACCTACACAGAATGGCTAAGGAAGACTCAACTAACAAGCCAACAAAGACTCAACAAGACCAACAAGGACTCAACAAGACTCAACCAACAGCAAACCTAGTAAGCCACAAAGCTAAAACCTCTGCATCATTTTGTACGCCTCGGGTGGTGCGCTTCTTCCGATAATAGATGCGGTTAGCTGCTATAACATTACTCCTCTCTTTGAAAACAAGCTTGTTCTCAAGCGCAGAGCGCCATAGGACAAGAGCGTCCATCCATGTAGCTTCTGTTAAGAGTATTGTAGTCATATGTGTATTGTAGGGGTAGTTAGGTTCTTTCGCATCTTTTGGGTTTAATACAACTCTAACAATTGCACACACACTCTCCTCTCTAAATCTAACATCTAACTTGGTATCAGAGCATCAGATCTGATCTAGCTCACCACCGCCGATCTGCTGCTACTCTCCCGGGGGAGGAGCTCGAGCTTCTCTGCCGGGGGCAGGGCCCTGGTTTTGCTCTAGGTTTTTCCCCTGGAGCGCCCTCTTCCTCAACTAAGCAGCAGCAGCAACGGCTTCCTTTGTTCTTCCTCGAGCAAGCACCACAGCAGCAGCAACTCTCTGGTCCACGGAGTGTCGGGGGAAGGGGCGGCCGTCGCGCCGCCCCGGTCTCCTCCTTCACAACGGCAGCCGGAGCGCCGTCCCGTTCATCTTCTCCGAGCTTGGCGGCTGTCGCGCCGCCTCTGCATCCGCCTAGCCGCCTCCTGGTCCGGTGTGTCTTCGACAAGGAGCGGCCATCTCCTGGTCGCGTGCGCCACCAATCGGGCTCCACGCGCCACCACCTCCGGATCCAGCCAGATTTGCTCGACCTAGGTCAGATCCACCGCCTAAGGGCCGCGTCGCCGCCCGTCTACGTATCTAACACGGTGGTGGCTCCTCCTGTCCTCCATCCTCAGATCTGGTCGTGCCCAGCTCCTCCATCCTAAGATTTGGCAACGCCCGGCTCCTCTATCCTCAACGCGTGGTGGCGCCCAGCCTTCTGTCCTCCTAGGTGGCGCTACCATCTCGGCACGGCGGCTGCGGCACGGCTCCTACCTTAGCCCGATGCGCCGACGCGCCTTCTCCTCCATCGACACCGGCCAGGTCCTTTCCTGCCAAACGATGCAACGGCCACGGCACCCGCTCTCCCTCTCCCCATGGCGATGCCATGGCTGTCCTCTCCTGGACCGGCGGCGACCTCGGCACTCCTCCATCGGAGGTTACAGCATCCTCCCTATCGGCATGACGACGGCGCGTGGCCCACACCTCCACCAGCCCTCCTCGCCGCTGCCCTGGCCTTCACTAAAGCTTCGGCGCCACCACGACCTCCCTCGTTGCAACCTCATTCAGTCCTCTTCAATGCCATGCTGACAAAGCTCTAGCTTCTGTTCCAGTGTTGTATCCATACTATCAAGCTTCTCTCTCATCCAACACCACTGCAACACAACCATCACCACCTATCCATGACCTTGTGTCACTCAAGCAAGAGTTTGTCCTTTGCAGCTTTATCACCCATTTCTTTAGGTCCCTCAACAAGCCGGTCTTCTCCTTTCCCACCGATTCGGCATGTCGATATTGTTAGCACTGCCATTATTGTCGATTTGTTGTCATCCTCGATCATACCGGCTTCTATAGCCCGACATCGCCTGGCATTGCCATCATCGGGTCCTATGCTGCATAGTTGCTCCTTGCCATCCTTGGGTCCTCTCTTTCCATTGGTGCTAGTGCTATTGACGTCGCCATTATCTAGTGCTTGAGCTTGCTGCCGAAGGCATCTATCCTCGTCTCGCCATTTTGCCATCACTGTTGCCCGTTCTCTTTTGTTGCTTGTATCTCACTACTCGCTGCCTGTATTCATGCATATTTTCATTTCTAGCTTCTGTTGTGTCCATCCAAGTCTGTTGCTCCTTTGTGTCAGTTCATCGATGCCGTGTGAATCCACCATTCCATGTCAAATCAGCTGATTCTTTGCTAGCTTCTCTCTTTTCCTATGGCAGCTGATGCCACGCCTTGATCTTCTTGGATGTCATGAGCTTTTCATGGCGCATCACGTCCTTCTCTTCGTGATGATGCCTTCCAAGGTTGCGATCAGTCACTGCTATGCTTCTAGCTCCTTCCTCGTCTTGATTTGACCACTCTATTTAGCCAATTGCATCGCTCCACTTTCAAACTTATCCTCCTAGTCGTCCTCTACTGACACTGCTTCCACTATCGGAGATCCTTTCAGATTGTAGAAGCCTTTACCTCAAAAAAAGGCTTGGCCTCGACTTCTCGATTGTTGCTCCTTGGTCCTTTTGGACTTCGTGTGTCCCTTCTTCACGACACATCACGTTCTTCTTTTGTGATGATGCTATTCAAGGCTATGATATGTGCCACTTCTCCTTCATGCTAAGCATTTTCATCGAGGGTTGACCCAGATGGTTGAGTTCTTCATGGAGTTCGGCTTATTTTCCTAGAGATGCGCACTTCGACGACATCACAAGGCTTGGACTTTGGATCTTCTTTTGATTAGTGTTTTTTTTCTCCAAATGCAAAGCTATTGCATATGCCTTGCATTTGAGGAGGGAGTTAAGAGTTTTGTAGTCATATGTGTATTGTAGTGGTAGTTAGGTCTTTTCCCATCTCTTGGGTTCACCTTTTTTACTCTATATATTGCCCTTTGGGCTGCTCAATACAACTCTAACAATTGCACACACACTCCCTATCTAAATCTAACAGCTTCTTCCTACAACTCTACAAAACGTTGCGCCAGAAACTGCTGTGGTCCTAGAGCGGTTGATGTCGGAGCTGGAGTCATACCCTGCCTGGGGCAATGAGGGTGCAACCGCTGGGGGATCCCTTGCGAACCCCTTAAGGAGGGAAACATGGAAGATGTTGTGGAGACGGGACTCTTCCGGCAAGGCAAGGCGATAGGCCACGGGACCAACGTGAGCCAATACCTGGTATGGACCGAAGTAGTGTGCCCCCAACTTGTTTGTCGGTGGCGATCGGAGGGACGTTTGACAATGTTGCTGAAGACGAAGCCAAGTGACGAGAACTCCAATTCATGATGATGCAATCATATCGCTGCTTCATATGATTCTGAGCCTTGAGCAAGTGCTATTTAGCCTGGGTCAGAAGAGCGTTGCACACCATCAATTTGATAGGCCACTGCTGCAATGACAATAGCCCCCCTGTTGATACAACAAGGATGAGGGTCGACGACCATAGACCAGCTCAAACGGTGTAAGTTGATGGGAGGAGTGGAAAGAAGTGTTATAGCAAAATTCCGCCCACAAAAGCCATTGTGCCCATGTCGATGGGTTGTCCACTGCGAGGCAGCGCGGATACATTTCCAATGTCTGGTTGACCACCTCTGTCTGCCCGTCATTCTGAGGATGATGGGCCGTCGAAAAAGGAGGGAAGTGTCGTTTTGTTTCAGGTCTTGCCAAAAAGCACTGAGGAAGATTGGGTCACAATCAGAAATGATGAATTCTTGTATCCCGTGCAATCGTACCACTTGGTGGAAGAGGGCAGCCACCCTGACGTTGTGGCTGGTCGGTTCAATGCAATGAAATGCGCATATTTGGAGAGATGATTAACCACCACCATAATCACTCTTCCCTAGTGATTTGGTAAGCGCCATGATAAAATCCAAG
This sequence comes from Raddia guianensis, assembly GCA_036346415.1. Classification (NCBI taxonomy): domain Eukaryota; kingdom Viridiplantae; phylum Streptophyta; class Magnoliopsida; order Poales; family Poaceae; genus Raddia; species Raddia guianensis. Next base: position 35,114,214 of record CM070544.1, read on the forward strand.
GATAAGTCTGCCTAGATGTGATGAGGAATGGGAAGTGGCCGGAGCAACCCGACTGGAGATAAAGAGCTTGTTTTGTTGTGTTGGCAAACCTTGCATCGAGCAATGTACTCCTCCACTGTCCGGTGTTGATTTTACCAATAATATTTCACTCGTATTTGATGTAGTCTTGTGGACCCCTTTGTGGTTATGATCATGGACTGAAGAGGCGATGGTTTCCACCAGGGACGATGAGGCCGACACATACAAACGACCCTGTCGATAGAGCAAGAACTCCAATCATCTATGAGCATGTAGCTCCGTTGTGACAATATGCTGACATCCACAAGAACTCCATTCATCTATGATCATAAGATAGCCAAAAAAACACATTGTGAAAAGGCTAGCACAAAGGACAATTGGAGATTAATGAGGTGAAAAGATATCGAAAAGTGTGTCACATCAAACTAAGGAGAAGCATGGTAGCGAAAAACAAAGCCTTGAAAGTCAATTGCGCAAATAAAAGCACAATGACCAAGAAGGTGATTAACAAAAAAACTCACAGAAATGAGAAGACATTGCATGAAAGAAAGTTGATTGAATGTTGTGGACTCACGCATCATAGACAAAGGAAGCGACAAAAGACAAGGGAGCTTGGGTGAACATGACAAAACTGACTAGGAAACCCCTAAAAGGAAGATTAAAGGCATGTGTAACAAAAAAAGATAGAAAGATCGGTAGTGGTAGAGAAAGAGAGAAGCCAATCAAACTCCTAGATATGCCTGATGCGTGTGTACTACGAAAAGGGGTATTTTTCTTTTTCCTGAAAGTTTTTTTTTTGCTTGCTGAAGCAAGCCTCATAGCCATGAAATAGGCCACAATCCTCACCACCACAATAGCCAAAAGGAGACAACCAAGAGAAAGTGGCGTCCTGGCAAAACCAACTAGGGTAGTGGCAACCAAAAGAAGACGGCAGCCAGAGGAAGGTGGCGTGTCCACAACAAACGCAACAAGTAACCAGTTGCAAGATGGCGAGTGCCAGCTTCAGGGTTGCAAGATCCAAGAGAGTCTAACCAGGTAGAGGTAGGATCCCACCAAGACGCAAGCAGCTTACAGTCATGAGTTGAGCGCAAACGTAAGGTTCAACTGCTCTAGCAGCAAAGCGACAAGATCCGAATCCAGTCATGAGTATCAATGACAATGCCCCCATGCAACAAAGGGAGGGCTACACAATGCAAAGGGAACAAGTAGAAAAGACGATAAGCTATAAACGCGGAGGATTCTATTGCAAACTGTGTATACTACCGGCGCCCACCGCAACAGGGGCAGCAGCCAGCGACTTAGCGGATAAGTTTTCCATCTTTCAGTTTCTAGTTCCAGTGTGTTATCGAGTCCTTCATGTTTAGGATCCAGTTAGTTCCTAGTTGTTAGGATCGAGTCAGTCAGTCCATTGTTATCTGTTTTATCTGTTTGGAATGGGAAATAAAGGGGTAAGAGAAGCATGAGAAAAGGTACGCTTTAGTATCACCAAACCTAGTATCAGGAGCTATCGTCGACAACCGGCCAGTGGCACCATACAACCAACTTACCTTCCCTCCAGATCACCGTAGGTGGTGCTCGTTCGTCCTCGACGGCGTCATCTTCCAGCCATTCGAGTTTTCGTCCAGGAACCTGGACCTACATCCAGCACCACCCTAAAGATCCACATCAGATTCCCGCAACAAGGAGTGACAACGACGAGTTGCAGTAATGATGTTGCTGACGCAACACATGTAGCCGCCTCCATGATCAAAGTTTGCTCCTCCCAGGGACAGCAGCGGAAGACCTCAACGACGGCTAGGGTTTTAGGCACCTCGGCTTTGATACCATGTTATGAATATGAGATGTGTATTGATATGTAAACCAAGGGCTTGGGTACATAAAGACAATACAAGGCAAGAACTCTACCAATACAAGGACAAACTCCTAGATAGGCACAAACTGTAGATATCACTTTCTGTTAATACTAATACTCCTCTGAAGCTCTCTCTTGTTGGATTTAGGCTCTCAAATCACTCAGGTATGCACTAAATCCTCTCCTCTCGTCTCACTGTGGTGTGCTGATCATTAGCCAAAGCGCTGAGATCAAGCACTTGAACACGGCAGAAAACACACAAAAAACAGAGGCAATTTTGGTGCTGTAACTGACAGCTTTTCTTGACTCTATTGCTTGGTATATAAAAGACTCAAACGACCCACTAAGCCACTCGCGTCATGTGCCATCCCACATAACATGGCGTCGTGTGCCACACACCCCACTACCTGCTACAAACCCGCTCTGGACTGAACTGAGCAGACCTCGAGCTGAAGCTAACTGACTCTTAACTAACTAAAACCAAACCGACTGCAGCTAATACAAAGAAAAAACAGCAAAACGGAAAAGATACAATTCAGTGCACAAGAGTTAAAATTCAACATCTCTGTGAGTTGGAGGGGGAGAGAGCAGTCACAAAACGATGTCAAACTCACCCATTTTTCTTGATTTCCAGAAGAGACCTAAACTCATGGGATTTTGGAATGAGATTTGCAAAGAAGTGGTCATTTTGCGTACAACCTCAATTGAGATGGATTGGGTACAAACTCAATTGCGTACAAACTCACCCAAGCTATTTTCTCACTGAGGGGCATTAATTCTATTTCTTAAAGCTAAGATTTATGAATAAACTTATATGGAGGCCTAACCTATATGCTTAAGTGAACATGACTTGAAATACTAACATGTATTATGAACAAGCCATTGATTAAGGCAGGGTCAGTTCCATCCCCACCCATCTCCCCTTCACCTCCAATAGCCATTAACATCTAAACGATGTTAAAGGTTCCTATAGAGGTGTTCCTAGTTTGCATTAAAATGGGTTAAAAAGGGTTGGGTTTCAATTTGCGTTGGCTTTGGATAGGTGGGAATGAGTTGATGTAGCTAATGGGTTGGGTTGGGTTTGAAGTAGAAATGGGATGGATTGGGTTTGTATGTGTTAAAAAATTTCGGGTTCAAATAGGTTCAACCCGTGATTTTATGGATGGGTTGGTTTTGGGTCTATAAAAGCATTTGGATTCACCTATGTTTGGACCCACAATCCGCACAAAGTAGCTCTCCAATACATAGAATAATCCTTAACGAATTTCGGTCAATTACATAAAATTTATAGTGTTGATGTGGTTTAAAAAAAATCCAAAGTTTTAAGAAAATTGTCTAAAAGTACCTGGCGCATTCTATTCGTTTGGGCCTGGTAATTTGCACAACATAGCTTCCTAAAAACATAGTCATCCCCAACAAATTTATATCAATTTCATGAAAATTTTATGGTGTGAACATTAGGTTTTGAAAAATTACTGAAGTTTTATGTGTGGGCTGACTATTCTCCTAGGCCAACCAATTTGTAAGTAGCTTCCTAATAGATAGTCATCTGTAACAAATTTCAGTCGATTTCATCAAAATTTTATTGTGTGAACGTGTGGTTAAACAAATAACAAAGTTTACGTTTGGGTCCACCAATCCGCGTGAGCTTGGTTGCCCGCCAATTTGCACATGATAGCTTCCATATACGTACAACCATACCTAACAAATTTTGGTCAATTCCATAAACTTAAACCTTATGGAATTGGGTCGGCTTTAACCCATAGTGGAGAAGTGAGTTGGATTGGCTTACATTCAAATGCCATATGGGTGGTTGGGTTGGGTTGCATTCTAAAGAATTGTATTTCTATTTGGGCAAATGGTTGGTTGGGTTGGGTTGGGTTGGGTTGGGTTGCATTCTAAAGAATTGTATTTCTATTTGGACTGGGACGAAAGAAAATATTTTATTTTCATGTGTTGGGGTTTAACCTCGGTACAATTGTTAGTTTCCATTATCAAAATTGTCAAACTCCATAGGATTTCTCTCACAATTGAGATATGCTGACATTCGCAACAACCATATCAACCAAAAAAGTGCCAAAAAAAAAAAAGCCATGTTGTGTTATAAAATGTAGCAGCATGAAGTATATGTATGTGGTTAGTAATGCATCAACATGTTTTTCTTACCTTTGAAGGATCAATATGTACCATAGTTTCAATTCCATTGACTAATTTAACACATGCCTATTGTACTTGAGGGTGAAAAATGGCACACAACCATGCGGGTGGGTGAAAAAATGAGAGAAAAAAAACTGCTTTCTAATGGACCAATGGGGATTCTATCCAATTTTGACACTTGAAATATGTGAAAATCAGGTTTTGAAGTTCAGAGTAACCTATGCCTTTGCAAAGTTTGGGGGGTAATCTATTTTTTTTCCCTAAATAGAAAATTTGTGAGGACCCTCGCCCCAAGCTATAATTCACAGTAATCACTAAAACCTTTCTTGCAAATGGAAGTGGCTAAACCTCACCCTGGGAGCAAGACGGAGCGGCCACGGTCAATTGAAATTTCGATTTGGCGCAGCTGCTCCCGGACTGTCCCAAGCCGATCTTTCACGGCCCTGACCCTGAGAACATGCAAATAAAACAAGCAGATACGATGAGGCAAGAGCTGTTCTTTCTTGGGAGAAACTAACCGCTGCAGCTGCAGATCAAAGACACAATTTTGATTTCGAAACTAGCCTATCCGCTAGTGCAAATCAACAGGCAATGGGTGGGTATAGGGAGGGGGGAGGCGCAGAGGGGGAGAGAAACCGGGTGCGGCGGCCGGAGGCGACGAGGTCGAGGAGGGGGGAAGAAGGCGGCGCACCCGAACCTGCGAGGCGGCCTCCGGTCCACGGCACGGCAAAAGAGCCACAGGACCGGCCGTGCCGTGCCTGCTCGGCTAGCTGGCGGGGACGGCCGGCGGATCACTCGCCGGGTGGCGTCGGCGGCGACGCACGGGGACTCCTGCAGATCCGGCGATCCCCCAACGCACAGGGGCAGAAAATCCTACTTCATAGACAATTCTTTGTTTGGAGTCGAAGGATTTCAGGAGGTTTGTTCACTCGGCGATTGGCATTCGGAGCAAAAAGAGCCGTTGTTTCACTCCGACGGAAGACTACAACACCCGTGCTGCCCTACCTACGGATTGGGATCCTTTGCAGGAAACGCAGAAATAACGCTACAGGAAATTAATATGAAGAAAAAAAAAGTTTTCTTTACTCTTTAGGAACACGGGAATTCATCAGGACATTATTCTTGTGACACTGAGGCAACATATTCGGTGTAAATGTTTATTTGGTGCTAATATGCTAACAGCAGATCTGAACCATCAGTTCCACGAGGAGTGGACCAGATCTGAAATGGTGGAAGCCCTTTCCATTTAAAAAGTTAAGGGGGTTTTCGTGAAAGTGAGAAAAGTGAGAAAAGTGACTTCCATCTTTCCAGATCTGGGCCACTCCTGATGGATCTGATGGCTCAGATCTATTATTAGCATATTAGCATTCAATGTGCATTTACACTAGATACGTTGCCCTGTTTAAAATTCGCATTTAGTTATCATCAACCTAATCCGACCTATTTTTCTCAGATCTATTTTCATCAACCTAATCCGACCTTGCCACGCCTCAACAAGGGTTCAAAAACCACAACGAGTTTCTGTTTTTGATAACATTGAAATGAATACAAAAGCATATCTAGACCAAACCAAAACTCCCACCACAAGAGAGAATAATTGCACTAGCTCACAATCAGATTGAGTACCAAGGGTACCAACCCTATCCAAGACTATTGAGGAACATGCTAAAGTCAACCACCAAACTAGAGAAACTTAAAAAGGATCTTATTGACATAGACATCATCGGCGTCACCATTGGGATGAAAATGGTCAACAGATCCTAACCCTAAAAATATAGATCGAACCAAAAAAAACTATAAACGCTAGAAGAGAAAAGGTTTCTTCTCCCCCTCCCACCTTCGTCAAGTTCGCTGGAGTTGAGAGGGTGAGGAGGGTCATGACGGATCCAGAGGATTTGTGGTTAGTGTGATGGTGAATAATCCCAAAAAATTGCCCCCTTAGTTAATTGCGGCAGGTTTTAACAACAAAATTGGCGGTCTCGCACACAACGACATGTGACGAGTCGAGTGTCGAGTAAACAAGGCCACCCGCCAATGGAATAGATACGTCACTGCTACCTCGCGGTACAGACCACCAAGCGAAAGACGTATACCTACTCATGGGACCCACGGTAGGGTCATTGACACTCCATTGGAATTAACAAGACATCAACTACAGGGAAGGTGAGCCTGCTAACAGAGTTTGCAACAGGGACGCTAACATATTATCCAAGCAAGAACCAAAGCTTGGCATATATCTACTAAAAGTACCATGACAATCTCATCCAATCTGCTACACGTTGGACCAAAGCTCCAAAAAGGTCTAACAGCAAGGACTCCTAACAACACAAACAAAAGAAGATAACCCCGCAACGGAGCTCCATCACCTATAAAAATAGCTCGATATCACGAAGGAAAGGCAAGCCCATTCGAGTAACCACTGGGCGCAGTAGCTTTGACACATTTAAGCTAGAACGAGCACAAGAGTAGGAGTTTCTTACCAATCTTTGTAACTCACCACCTTATACACTTTCGGGCTCTTTTCGCTCAAACATCAACAAAAGCGCTAGATGTATGGCTATTATCGCAAGGAAGGCTTGAACCAGGATAAAAATGGTGCGTCCCCCAAGTCATAAGAGTGTAAAAAAGGTCATTTGAGCCTCTCCACGAATCTCTTCTCCACACTTACAAATTTTGTTGCTCGGGATTGGGAGATCAATTTCGCACTCTCCGATAAAGTGGAGTCAGGGGTAGCCGCGACGGCACCTGACAAGGATAGATCAGTTCACACTCCGTTTCAAAAAAAAGTTTATTTGGTACCCTTAACTATTAAACTAGGTGCACTTAATTTTCTGAACAGAAAAAATAGGTATTTTGGCTGTCAAAGTATTCGAATGAGCAAAGTTAACCCCTCACAATTGGTTTTTAGAGCGATATTACCACATGGACGGTACACCTAGTAATTTTTACCACATATGCAATGCATGTGACATTTTTTCATCTATAATTGATATGAGGACACATGTCATCCTCTACTCTCTCCAATCCCTAGCCTGTCTAGTCTCTCTCTTCTTCCTTCTGTTGCAACGCCCACTCCTTTCCTATCCAACAGGTCGTCTCTAATCTGGGGCGGACACAGAACAAAATAGTAGGGGTCTAACAGAGTTATCTTCTACCTCTAGACCCTCCTTCTTCTCTTTCATACCCTAAAAATATTAGGGGGGCTAGGGGGGGCTCCACTGCCACAACAAGGGTAGGAGGGGCTGGAGCCCCTGCAGACCCGGTGCTAGGTCCGCCCCTGTCTCTAATCTCTCTAGCCGCCTCTCCGATCTCCCCAAGTCCCCTTAGGCCGAAGCCACCTCCCTCTGCCCTCTTCACCATCCTACTCTTCATTCCATCATCCCGCAATGTCCTCCCCTCTTCTTCCTATGAACACCGCCACTGCACCACATAATAGGGTAGATAGGACTGAGAGCAATGCCACTTCAACCACCCGGGGCATCACAGTCCTTGCTGCGCATTTCACTTGAGGCGTCACCAATCTCTTCCACCGTCCTCTAGCCCATGTGTTGGGCCCTTACGGCGCCCCTATCGTCACCCTCTGCATGGTGTGTTGTCACTCCCGTTGCTGCCCTCCACCCGAGGCACCACTGCCCTACTGTTGCCCTCCACCCAGGGCGCCAACACCTTTACTGTCGCCCTCCGCCTTTAGCCTCGCCACCTCTATTGTCTCGCTCTGCTTGGTGCATCACCGCCCCTGCCCTTGCCCTCTGCTCAGCCATCCCCTCACATTATATTGCTGCCAGCTCGCCACCATCGCCACCGACCATCCATTCACATAGCTTGCCTCCATTTCTCTATTTTAGTTGATGGGATGAATAGAAGGGGAGAAAAAGAAGGGAAGGGATAAGGCAGGTTAAAGGATCTATTTGGTCTAAAGAGAGTGAATAAGTAGGTTTAAATTTTTTTTGTTCTAGATGGGATTTTTATCAACTTAGGAACCCAAACTAATTATGGAAACCTATTTTAAACATTTTGTACACCACAACACAATGCCGAAGAAAATGGAGAAAGTAAATTGCACAAAGTAAATGAGGCAAAGAGAAGATTTTTCCTGAGGTTCGGAGCTTTCTCCTACTCCTTATTAAGGCAGGTCCTTGCTCCTCATATGAATCGGCTCCGTCTCGAGCCTAGCGCCTCCATCCACTATTGGCAGTTCTTCACCGCTCTAGCAAAGTAAACTATGAGCCTTTCTCACCGTCCTGAGAGCTTCCACATACACCAAGGCAAGCTCCTCAAGATCGCCACCTCCACAGTTGTACAGGAATATAAGATTCCAAAAGCAATGAGCTCTATAGCCTCATCACCTTACATCAGCAACCATCTTCACTTACTACGGCCCTCTTTGATAGCTTGTTTAGTTTTAGTTTAGTTTTTGTTGGAAAAATTTGACCACCTTTGAAAGTGGTATGAAAAGGCTAAATAAATTAATAAAAAAATATTTTTGAGATCTTTGAGAAAAACCCTACAAAGTTATAAAAAAATATTTTCAAAAAATAAAATGAATGGTGTATATAAAAATAACAAAAGTTGCAATCCCAACAAAAACTAAACTAAAACAAGCTATCAAAGAGGGCCTACACTAGCCGGAGAAAAGCAAACTCAACAATGCCAAGAACTTTAATGAATATATGAGTGTGACAATGAGGTTCAAGGCTTTCTCATGCAATAGGATGGATATAATGAAGGCTTGGGCAAAGGGTCAACAAGGAATGGCCAAAATTGGGTTATGTAGGCCAATTCGAACCCTAGTAGCCATTAGGAACATCTACTAGCCGTTGGGAAAGCAAAAGGGAGAAGCTTCCAAAAGTATGTAGCAGAGAGATTCCCTTAAGCGCCAAACCATCTAAAAATGAAAAGGAGATTAACACACAGAAATATGAATGTGTCGGACCGGTCTGGCATGAAAAATGACTTTCACTGGACTGGTCCAGCATGAACTTAAGTTTGTATGTGTGGTTTGGCATGAAGAAGAAAAGAGCTAAAAACAGGGCACATGGCATGTACACGTAGGACTGGTTCGGTGTGAACTTGGAAAAATTTAGGCTTTGAAATTTTGAGCGTTAGACTGTTCCAACGTAGCAGAGGCTTCACGTCAGACTGTTCCGATGTGAACTGGGTTTTTACTGGATCATGCCGAACGAAGAAACTAGAAACATGGTGTGTCTAACATGAATGGAAAGCTGTCTGCTTCTGGAAATTTTGACTTTGCTTTGAAATGAGTAAGATCAATTGCTCCAGACTACTCTAGGAAGATTTGAAAGAGCACTGATCCAAGATAGGGAAAAAGAACCTAGCCAGAGGATTGAGTCAACTCCCAAGGCTGAGAAACTAGCACCAAACAGTCCTTAATCTTGTACTTAAAACTTGATGTCGCACCAAAGAAAAAAAAACCTAAAAGAGCCTCTATTGCTTAAGAGGACCAATGAAATCCTTCATGTCCTCGTCAATACCAAAACTTCACGTAAATAAAATGATCTTGAAATTAGAGGACCTAGATATTTACAAGAAAGAGGGATGGCATGTGGGTCCCATAGTAAAAAATGATGAGAAAAATAAAATGACATGTATGTTGCATGCATTGCAATACTGCTTAATAAAACCACTTGTAAGAGGTTAAGTGCGTCGGCTTGAATAAGACAGGGGCTGAATACCTTGTTTTCTAAGTCAGGTGTTAAATGCACATGATGTAATGCTTCAAGGAAGGGAGGGGTGAGGGGAGAAGTAGATTTTTTTTTCCAAATATAAATTTCGTAGAAAGTTGTCTTATTTTTTTGAGTAGTTCCACTAGCGACGATACTACATGGGTCCGTATCATCAAGGGCGGACTCAGGCCTTGTTTGTTTCAGCTAAAAGTTGCTTAAAACTTTAATATGAATAGTTGTGATCCCTCAAAAAAGTCTTAAAGAGTTCAACAAATCATGAAAAAAAAATTACGAATTCTAAAAAGAACTATTTAAAACCCCATAAAATGACTAAAAAGTATTACATCATTTGGCATATGCAAAAATAACAAATTTTCATGTCATTTAATTTAAGCTGAAACAAACAGGACATCAACGGTGGTGTCGGGGATAAAATCACGGCCCATTGCCATAGCCCACTCCCTGACGGCCCAATCGAACAGCTTCCTAGGGCCAGGCTCCCTGGAAGGTTCTATCAGGCCCGTGTGCATCCTGCCGAACAGCTTCCTGGCTGGCACGGTGATTAATGGGCTAAGATTCCTGTTTGAGTCCGACTCGAACAAGAGTTATGCACGGCTACGTGAAGATCCGGACGTGGTTTCCTGGATTGGAGCAGACGTCGTGATCCCCAAGAATTGAAGTATATCTTATTTACCTCGGGATGTATTTGGCATATATCGAGTTCGCTACGGACTCGTGGTCAGCCCGACCCGATTATCCCTCGGTAGGTCGGTTGTTCAACACTATATAAACAAGGCCCCTACGGCGTGTAAAGGGGTGAACATCATGAGATCTAGCATCCAAGGTTGCATACTACTTCTTGTACACCCATAATCTCGCCGAGACTTGTTCATCTCACCGAGTTCTTCCTTGTAATCCTTTCTCATATAAAGAAACGCTGGACGTAGGGTTGTTATCTCCCCGAAGAGGCCCGAACCAGGATAAAAACCCTGTGTCTCCCTGTTGCTCGTTGATTGCTGTTTGTCTTGCTCGGCAGTGTCTTCTATCTCCCTTTCTTAAGAACCTTAGTTGACTTGGGACAGATATCCCAACCGTCGACAGGCGATGCTTAGTATGGCTCTCGGCCCTAAAATGATTTAGTGCTCTATTTTTTACCAACTTAATAGTGAGTGATTGCGTTTGAGATTTATGGCACCCACATGCTCTACTAATAATCATAGAAAATAAAAAAAAATGTATGCCAAAAAAAATATAGAAGTTAAACAAAATATCCGAATGTAATTAACCTAAAAAACTTTAAAATCAAGTTTCTATTTAAAACAAAGATTAATCAACACAAAAGTTAAAAAAATAATGTTAACATAGATATATAAGTTTTTCCAAAACAAAATAACTAAATTTCCACTATAAAACTAACTTGAAAGGATCTAGTTGACCTACAAGGGTGAATAGGTAACTTTTAAAATTTTTAATTAAAGATAAGGTCTTTAGCAGTTTGTTACCCAAACTAGATAGCAAGTCCTAAGGTAAGTATAAAACAGTGAACACAGCGGAAGAATAAACAAGGTACAGATCTAGAAGTAAACAACAGGAATTAAGTGCAGGGAATGAGAAACGGACACAATAATTTATTGACCGAGGTTCGGAGTCCTCCTCCTACTCCCCGTTGAGGAAAGCCCTTCACCAAACACCAGCTCCCTCTTGAGCCCGCAGCCTCATTCCACTCTTGGTTGCTTTTCACCACTCCGGTATGCAAGCACCTAACCTTCACAAATCATCTTAAAGGTTCCCACAATCACGATGGCAACCTCTTTAAGAACACCACCACCAATCTGTCTAGGATTGATAATCCAAGAATAACAACCTTCAAATCATCACTCAAGTGGATAATACACTCTCAATCAGATCAGGATATAATTGGAGCAATTTGAAATGTTGGGCCTTTTATTGACAATATGGTGTAGCTGAAGTACTGGACTCAAAAATTGGCTGATAGGTATGAAAATGATATTCTAAGGCCAAAACTTAGTTTGTAATGAAGGTTTTGCGTCCTTTTATAGGCTAAGAGGCAGATAATAGTCGTTTGAAAGTAATCCTATCCGTTAATATGATAACAAAAATATTTTTGCAAAAGCACTGCCATAGTTGCTTTAGCAACGGACACATTTCAACGGTAGGAAAATTTGAACAGAGAAAATCCAGTTTGCGGCAAATAGAAGTTCAGATTACCTCTTCACATGACGGACTGTCCGGCGCAAACGTTGATTTGTCTGCGTCCCAAACTAAGGAATTTCAGTTTAAGACAAACATGTTCGGTGCAAGCAACAAACTTACTGGATGGAACGAAATGATATTGATTTGCAACCATGTTCACGTCGGACTGTCCGGCGTGAACTGGAATTTTTCTGGAAGCACCGCTGGACAAAACACATGGCTTATGAAAAGATTTTCTGGCGTTAACTTGAATGTTTCTGGTGAAACACCGGACGAAAAGATATGAGAAAAAGTCTTGTCCGGTGTGAACTTGGAATTTACTGGAGAAGCACCGGATAAAGGAGGGTGGTTGATGTCTTGTCCAGCGTTAACTTGAATCCTTCTAGTAAATAAAATGGCTAAGCTTTCTAGTACAGCATTGCTCCAACTTATTTTTATGTGATTGAGAGAACAATTACCCAAATAACTAATAATGTGAAACCCCCTTAATAGTACGACAAAGAACACAACCTAGCTACAAGCTTGATACTTCTCCCAAGCTTAAACTAGCAAAAATGTCCTTAATCTTTTTTTGATCTTGATGCCGCACCACTAAGGAGAACACTCACAAATTTGAGCCTAAAAGATCTGAAGTGAGTCCAATTAAAATTTTTAAGATCATCATCACCAAAACCCTTCAATAATTAAACAATTAAAAATTGGGAGCCTAGATGCTACATAATTGAAAAAATTGTGTAGATAAACTGAAAAAAGTCATCAAAGTAAAAAAAAAATAATGTAGACTAAACGAAAAGTAGTCGTATGTCTAAAACTCAAAAAACGAACGATTGCTATTTAACAAAATCTTATATATTTTTTACTTGTATTGATAACGAGCTTTGGCTTTATTTAACTAGAGGGAGGTTGTATTTTCTATAAATTTTACAAGAATGAAATGCACGTATAAATTAAAGAGATGTCTCGCGGGCTCATCATAATTAAAGGATTATGCATGGGCATTGATTAGAAGTTTGTAACTGAACTAACACGGCAAGCGCGCCCACGGTGCACCATTATATGCTCCATTGCACATGAGTAAATAAAAATGTGTCACGAAACAAATGAATAAGAAAGCATTATATTCTTTTTTTATTTCCATTATTTCTTGTATATTTTTTAAATTATTTTGTAATGTCTAAATCCCTTTATAGTTCATTATTACGATATTAAGGTTCCATTTTACAAAAGCTTTGCTTTTTCAGAATTTTTTAGTTGGCACAAAATTTAGAATAAAAGAAAAGATTGAATTATTTTCTTAAATCAATTATTTGTGAATCCTATTTATTTTAAAAAAATGGCTACATTTTTTATGGACATCTACATGAAACTATGCTTATACATGATTTTAAACTATTCTTATATTTCTCAAAGTCCACTTTTTATTTCTATTATTTCTTAATTTATTTTATAAATTTAACATTTCTAATGTTTAAATTCATTTATGGACCCTTACCATAGAATTTTGATTTCATTTTGGAAAATTTAATTTTTTAACTTGCTAGAAAAGTTATTCATTATTTTTTATATGTTTTTTCAAATTATTAAAAAGACTAAACCTTTTTAGGGACACTACCATAAATTGTCGGTGAAACACATGTGTAAGCAAGAAAAGGAATAAAGAAGAGGAAATGTGGGAGGGAAAAAATGCCAAAAATAGGACCACCAGGCCGAACGGCCCACCTTTCTGCGTGGGTTTTAAATGAATGGCCAGATTGTGCCGCTGATCTCTATTGAACGGACTTTTTTCGGGCGACGTGGCTCGCTGGAAATGATACCGCGCGTCGGCAACACATGCAACGTACCACGAGCCGGCTTGGTAGGGCTTTGTATCATTTTTTTATAGAAAAAAAGGAGACTCGTCGTTAAATTAATGTCCCTATTAAATAGAGCCCCTCACACAATAAGGAAAATAAAACTTTTTCTGGTAAAGGTCAATTGCTAAAATTATAACATCTCCGGACCTATCGCTGACTTCATCATCTTCATGAACTCTAGGAACTATCTTAATAAACCATGGCATCACCTCTTTATCCTCGTCCATCTTAAGAAGCAGATTTGGTAGATCAACATCAAGAAATAATCGTGCAGGCTTGATTCTCTGACTCGAGCAACACATCGAAAAAGAAATAACGATGGAAAAAACGCACACAGATCCGAACTCCTGATTCGAGCAGTATGGGCTTTGAACAAGCTTCTATGTCCTGAGTTTGGGTTCCACAAGGCTCTCAAGTTGGAGTATCCGACCTGCTCGAGTTCACCAAGATTCCGGCACAAGAAACAGATTGAAAATATGCAGATCTAACAAACGAAGAGGCAAAACAAGTTGTCCTTTCTTGACTCAATAACTTTACCTTGACCTTTATCAGATAGAAGAGAAGCCCTGCTTCAGACCCAAATCACCAAGCCGCCCATCAGCACCGCTGCGTCGACCTAGTCTTAAGCCAAAGCTCTGCATCTTCCTCCGTTGCGTTGTCACAATGAGGCCTTTATTGGCTAAACTCTTGACCCTAAATTTTATTACTAATTATTTGCAAGCGTTGATCCACCGTCGTCTTTACTCGTCGATAGCTTGAAGGTCACCGGGAACGAAAATGGCGGACGGATTGATTCGGACGTCGAGCTCTTTTTTTTTCCCTTCTGGCGGCGGCTAGGCCACGCGCACATTGCCTTCTAGACAACGCTAGGGCTCTGTATCATTAGATTGATTGATTGATTGATTGATTTTGATTGATGGCTCCTAAGTGTGTTGTACGAACGTGGCGTTGCATTACTTTTGGAGAAGAGGGAGTAACAAAGCGGAAGTTTTATTTGGTAATAATGGTTTGTGATATTTGGTGGAGCCGTTAGAAGTGAGAGGAAAGCTCTCCAGTGTGGCATAGATAATTCAACTTTGAAACTAGCAGCTTAGAATTAGAGCCAGCTAAGAATAAATATTAGCACAACTCAACAAAGGGTTTGCTCCTGTGGCATACATAATTGAACATATATGTTGTTTCTAATTACGAATGAGCCATCCGCGCACTAACCGACAATACGCGGTTCAGGAATCGGTGTATACTCCTCTGGCATCACAAAATTTAACGATCTCTAAAATACAATAGTTTTATTTTTTAATTATCATTATGATTTACTTATAAAATTCATAAAAAAATATTATAAAAGTATTTTTTTTGAAATGAAACTATATTGTTCCAAACATATACAATATGTTGACTGAACATACACCACGCATCGTTGAAGTATTTGGTTGTGTTTGTTATAGCATTATATTATGTCGATGAAACATGCGACATAAAACCATCAAAGAACAAATCAACTATTGGAACATGTTAACAAAGCTATTGAAACAAGAGAGAAGATCTGATTGAATATGTTGAAACATAGTCGACCATTGTTACAACATACTAAAAAACATTCACAACATGCAAAAAAAAAGTTGAAACATTCCAAAAAAACTAATGGAACATGCTAAAGTCTGATGGAAACATCATGTTCCACAGTGCATTATACACCCTAGCTAATACAAAGCTAAATGCTCCGCTAGAATAAAAGCAATGTTTAAACAAGCAAACTCGAATGTTTTACATATAAGTGTGATGTCCCAATCTTCTCTTCACCTTCTTCTTCCTCACACTACCAGGGAAAAGGCCTTTAGTCCTGGTTTCCCCAACTGAGACACAAACCTTACCACGGTGTATAAAATATTAAAAAAAATATGACAAACTCAAGACTCGAACCTATGACATTTAATCCCGGTTTCACTAACTGGAACACAAACCTTACCACGGTGTAGAAAATATTTAAAAAATATGGCGAACCCAAGACTTGAAATCAAAACACAAACCTTACCACGGTATAGAAAATATCTAAAAAATATGATGGACCCAAGAGTCAAACCTGGAACTTCCTACCACCACGAGACTCCCTACTCACTCTTCTAGCCAACCCACCTAGCCACACATATTTATTAGACCAGGATATGCATTCCTTTTGAAGTATGCTATAACGAGCAGACTAAAGCTTACCTTCAGTCCGGGTTCGTGTTACAAATCGAGACTAATGTGTGCCCATGCTAGCTGGCATATACCTGTCTGCCAAAGCACTCTTCTATCCATGTTCGTGACACGAACCGGGACTAATGTGGACTAATGGAAGGCCTTCGTCTGCTCAGCATCACCTTCAACGATACGCACGCATACCTCCATCCATTTCGAATCTCGATCGTGATCGCGCGCTCGTTCGCGAGGCTGCAGAAACTGTGCCGCATTATTGATTTCCATGTGTGGGTTGGAACCTGGTTTCAAACTGGAACCAACGAATTGGATCGTGAATTTGCGATGGCCACAGTTATTTTTTGGGTTAATTTCACTGTTGCCATTATTGAACAGCCCGGAACCACGGATGCCATTTTTCGATTGCCTCAAGCAGAGATGCCATTTTAACAGCTTATCCATGCCAAACGTGCCATTACCGAGCCTGGGTTGATGAAATACGGGTCCAAATATAGAAATCTGATCGACGGTGGGACCCACTGTCATCCTCTCTTCTTCTTCTTCCTCCTCACTCTCTCTCTCCTCCATGGCCACCGCCCCCCCGCTGCGGCATGCACGCCGCCGCCGGAGCACCGCCACGGCCGAGCACCGCCGCCGCCCCTACACGACCACCGCCCGCCGAGTCCCGCCGGCGAAGCTGCTCGAGCAGCTCGGCCCGTGCCGCCCGCTGCTCCTCCACAAGCTCGCCGGCCAAAACTTCGATTTGAACTCGTACAAACCCAATTGATCCAATAGCTTGTGTCCTCGAGCATCCTAGGTCTCCCCCGCAGCTACCCCTAGTGCCGCGCCGGCCAATTTGTCCTCTATCGGCCGCCGTCATTGGCGCCGCCTCCTAGCTCTGCTTCGCGCCACCGCTAGCTCGCCTTCGGCCACCTCCCTCCTGGCCAAGCCTCTCTCTAGCTTCCCCGTCGCTTCTCTTCCTTTTCCTTCTTTTCCATACCCGGACATGCGGCGGTTCCGTGGGCCACAAAGGCGACGGCCAATGGCCGGGCCGAGGGCCGAGGGCGACGGGGGGTGAGGCCGAGCTCGGGGGGCACAGGCGTGGTGGGCAAGGCCGAGCTCCCGTGGGGACGCAGCCGGCGGGGACAGGCCGGGCGGGGGAGGCGAGGGCGGTGGTGGCGAACGAGAGAGAGAGGAGGAGGAGGAAGAAGAAGAGGCTGGTGGATGACAGGTGGGACCCACCGTATTTCCCGTGTATTTCTTGCGTATTGTGCTTGTAAAGCCTCATAATGGCACGTTTGAGAGTCTAAACTCGCTAAAATGGCATTGTTGATTGAGGCCATCGAAAAATGGCAATCGCGGTTTTGGGGCATCGAAAAATGGCACGTATGATATTAACCCTTATTTTTTTCTTCGCTTAAAAGAGGTTATTATTATTTAGGGGAGGTCAGGGTTATGGTGTGTCGCGTGGAGACGAGCAGGAGGGCAATTGATCTGGTGCGTGGAGTGAGATCGAATAGCTAAGATTCTTAGTTGACACTGCCATCACCGGTGTCACCACCACCATAAGTTGCTTTAAAGTAGTAGAGATATGATTGATATCTTCATGGGCTAATATAAATTATGAGCTGCTAAAAATTCAATAACTTAGAAAATATGACACACTGTGGTGGTTGGTGATAAAAAATCTTTATGTTAAATAGTGTTCTAATTTATGTTTTTTGTTATCATTTATGTATTCATCCATTTCCTTTAAACGTCCGTAGCAAAGAATGGGTTAATAGATAGATTATTCCCGATGCTTAAATCTGACCTAAACGATCCAAACTACATCACAATCACGTGCTATACTCACGATCTGAAATGTTCCTCACATATAATGTTTTTTATGCAAATCACCCTTCATGCTTATATATTTTTCTACTAATTATGTTTTCCTTTCATTCTTTTATGTTCCGTGCCAGAGCACGCACATTGTACTAGTAATATTTAAAAGGAAATTGCTAATGAACAGTCGACTGAAATTTACCTTTTTCTTCAGTCGATCCTCCTCCTCCCGTTCGGCGACCTCCTCCCCTCCGTCTTCCTCCCCTCCGGCGACCTCCTCCTCTCTCGCCGCCGCGCCGCCGCCGCCATGGATGGTTAGGGTTTTGGTGGGGTTCGGGTTAGGGTACATCAGAGTGCCGCCGGGCTTAGAGGGATGGCCGGGGGAGGAGGCGGCCCGTGTTAGCGAGGATAGAGTGAGGGGCGGAGGTGGTGGTGGCGCCCTTGAGCTGAGACGAGGGAAAAAAGATGGTTAGGCGGCGGTGGTGAGGAGGTGAGGCGACGGCCGGATTAGGGTGGGGAAGCGTCCGGCCGTGTTGGAGGTTGGGTGGTGGGGCGGCTAAGCGCCATGAAGGCATGGCCATGCATGGGGGGAGGAGGAGGAGGAGGAGGAGGAGGAGGGCAGTGTCGGAGGTCGGGGGGGGAAGTGTGGAGGGAGGAAGGGAAAGTAAAGAGAGAGAGGGGGACGGGTTGATCTCCGAAAATTGGTGATGGGTAATTATAAAATAGTGATTGTTGAATAGACAGCCCTATTTAAAATTCGGTTTGCTTAAATCCAAGTGGTGGTCGCGTGCAGTCTTCATCGCCGTGGGTTCGAAGCGAGCAATGTGTGTGCCTTAATCGCTGGGCTCCAGCCACTCCCTTAAAAATTACGAGTGTCACAATTTTGACTTAGCACATGTCTAAAATATAAACTTTTAACACGTAAACTTTTGTGCCGCGGAGGAATTATTACACTTTTGTGCGTGTGCGTGGCGCTGTCGATTATGAAAAAAAAATGTCCAAATTTCTTTTAGCTAGTTACACGTGTCGTCTTGTACTGTTGTCAGCCGCGCCAGGCAGATAAGGAGTTTGTGCTGCTGTCCATCTGCGTCCTTGCTCCTCTCAGTAACCTCCCCGCCCGAGCAGTACTCGAGCAAGCGATCAGCGCGCATGGCGTTCATGGCGGGCGGCAGGGCGATGGCTCCGACCAGCGCCAGGCCGAGCCTCGTCGCCCCCCGCAGCCTCTTCGGCTGGGGAAGAAGCAGAGCCAAAGAAGCCGGCACGCCGCCGCCGCCGCCGTTCCAGTACCACGACGTCGAGCCGCCGTTCCCCGCGTCCCTCGTCGCCGGCACGCACCTCGCCGGCCGCGAGCTCCGGTGTTGCTACAGGGCCACCGTCGACGGCTTCGGCGCCGCCGACTTCCACCGCCGCTCCGACTTCCAGGGCCCCTGCGTCGTCGTCGGCTACACCGCCGCCGGCGGGCTCAGGTTCGGCGGGTTCACCCCGGAGGGGTACCGCAGCACGGACGACTACTACGACACGCTCGACGCCTTCCTCTTCTACTGGCCGCCGGACGCCGGCGCCGGCGCCGGCGGCGGGGAGCCGGCGGTGCTGCGCAAGGTGGGGGGAAGCGGGGCGGCGCTGTTCGACTACGCGCGCGGAGGCCCGCAGTTCGGCGCCGACGGGCTGCTCATCGGACCGCCGCTCACATCCGTGATGGGGGTGTTCACGGGGCCCGACTCCAGCGCCGGCGCCGGCGACCTCCGGCGCGCGCGGTCGCGGCTTGGGCTGTCGTACGAGAGGAGGGCGGACGGGAAGGAGAGCCTGTTCGGCGACGAGGGCAGGGCCGACCTCCACGAGGTGCTCGTCTTCTGTAGCCCGTACATTGCGAGCCTGTACTAGTGATCCAGTGGAGTAGCAAGTGTAACAAGATTAGGGATAGACGAGAAATTTGGTTATTTGCCGCTTGTTTTGTGTGGTTTCAATAAAATGTTATTCGTCTATCAATGATATGTGTGGTTTCAATAAAATGTTACTCGTCTATCAATGATATGTGCATCTGTGTCTATAATAGTGGAGCAGAATGGTATTTTAGCGCAGGCACTTATTAAGAGTGACAAATAATCAAATCATTTGTAATAGAGTGGGTAGTTATTTAGCTGTATACAATTTTTTGTCTTACCTTGTGAATATTATTTTGTAAGAGGACAGACACGTCAGAAGATTCAAACTTCATATTTTTTTATCAATAATTTATTTAATAACATATAATTTTTATAAGATGTAAATTTTACACAGTTGGATTTATAATTAGGGACCGACTACAGTCTGGCGCTTTGCATTTTGCGTTCGTCAGGCGCCCTTTTTTGATACAATTATCTACGAAATTTGAGACGATTATCTGAAATTTCACCGTCATGAAATCTTGAAAAAATAGTATAAAAAGTGAAAAAACTCGTAAGCTACCAATGCGGCGTCGATGGCGTTGCCGTGCGAAAGACGCCCACATGGCGTCGGCAATGACGGCAATGGCGTTATGCAAGCAGCAATGGCATGAATGAAGCGAAGATGGCGTGGGCGCAAAGCGCAAGCGTCATGACGACAATGGCTTCATAAGCAAGCATACATGGCGACAACAGCGGCAAGGAGCAAGAACATCGGCAATGAAGCGTCTGAAGAGCGGCAATGTGGCGAAGTGCGGCAGCGGCGGCAATGAAGCAGCTGCAAGCGCATCTGTGCACAGTGGGCGTCGTCACATGAGACCGCAAATCTGAGCGACTATGCGCTAGCAAAACCGTTATAATTATTATAACTTTGTTATTATCAATAATATACGATAAAAAGATTAAAGTTTAATTTAGAAGACCATGTAAGTCAAATCGTTTCTTAAAAAAAAACTACGCAGAGATATTATACATCATTGTGATCACAACAATAGGAAAATGTGATTGATTTGATCAAGAGCGCAGCTTTTGCGTGAGGAGTAGTTTCCGAGCAAATTCTCGTTGTTGCTCACGATGGATGGCTTGAGATCCATGCACATAGTTACCTCTCTCTTACATGTTTTCCAAGATAAAAAAAAAACTCCCCAACTTTCGAAAAAACGCTTCATGTTTATTGCTACCCGATTAGTATATATATAAGCCTATAATTTAAAGTTTAAACATAGTGATTGATGTTAAAATGATCCGATGTTCCTAGCGACTTGTTTTATTGGATCTGTGCTTGTTGGTGGCTATTCTTGCGGAGAGAAGCCTACTCGGTGCATGGGAGGGAGAAGAAAATAGAGATAGAGAGGAAAGAATGACACAATGATCATGTTTTAAAGTTTTTTTATAAAAGACCATGTGAAACAGGGTAGGAATGTGCAGAATAATCTAGACGCACAACCAACAACGAGGAGTATAAGCCCGGGAATTCCTTCCTCATGGATGCTTTTCTCTTTGCTTTTTTTTTTGCTTATACGACGCGTTGACCTTTTTTAAGCAAAATGTGGTAAACCAACCTTTTTTTATTCTCTAATTAGTACCAGACATACAACTACGTTTCTAATCTTTAGATGACACAAGTTCGATGGTTACACAGCTGGAACATGGTTAGTCGAAAGATGGTTACATGCTCGAAAGATGAATAGTTGGCCGAAAACGGTTAGTTAAAAGATGGTTAGATGGCCCCGAACATGGTTAGATGGACAAATGTCGCATGGTTAGATGGCACGAACATGGTTCCAGGGCACACCGGCGATAGATAGTTACATCATATTAATTTCAGACAAAAAAATGATGGTTACAAGATGCTTAATGATGGTTACATGATCATGCCCGATGGTTATATCATACATGATTCTTTAAAAAAATTTATAAAATATGAAACATGGTTACAAGATCAATGACCATCGTTATAAGACACGGCACCGATAGTTAAATGATAATAATAGTGTTAGTTAATTGTGCGGTTTCCTTCACTAGCCAGTTAATTCACCTTCCCGTAAAAAGTGAACGAATGCAAATGGAAAGTTGTTAGGGACCAAACTCCGATCCACGTGTAGCTACACTCACAAGCAGTATAGCGCCACCATGTGTGTTATATTTTACTCCTAGACCTTATTCTTTTCAGCGTATTTTACCGTTGCGTATTACTGTAGCAAATTTTGTTATTTTTATAAAACCTATATGTTGTGATAATTTGTAACGATTTTTTCGTGACTTTTATTAGTCCTTCTAAAGATCCTAAAACTATTTTTTATTATTTTTTTATAATCTTTATATCTTGTTTTGAGGGATCTCAAATTTGTTACAGTAATACGTCAACACAATGATACGCTAAAAAGAACATGGCTTTTACTCTTTTTTCACTATTCACAACCCATTTCTACAATAATGGGTTAAAAATGAATTTACCATGCATCGGAGATGCCTTAGCCGACTAAGAGCGTCCATGGTCAATATTGTTGAAATTATCATCACTTTTAGGTTTATTTAGTCAAAAGATAATTTATGAGCATCGACATATTAACATTTAACATCATGCATCACAAGTTTAATCTAAATATGTATGTAACAAAAGCATAAATATCTCTATAATGTACCCATGTGATACACTTATGCACAAAAGCAATAAGATAAAAGACATGATAGATAACAGTACGTACCAATCTTCCTTGTAAGTGAAATCTATTTCTCATCTTCTTGTGCAAGATCTCAACAACAATGGGTTCTCGAGACTTGCTCTCCCGTTCAATAGTTGTAGGGACCCCGGAAGATCCTTGAAAATACAATTGCTCAGAATTTTAGTTGTATTTTGAAATTATACAAACTGCTAAGCTTTATTACATAATGGGGTAACTTTACAACAGAAGTTTATAATTTACAACACACATCCATAATACTACCTCTACGCCACGGGCAAGACTTGAGTGTAAAGTATAACCTATAAATCTATGCCAAATTCTTCTATGTATTTAATAGAAAAGTAATCCATGGTAACCTATGGAATGGGTAGCCCGGATAAAGACTAGTAAGTACGCCAACAGGTATTGTAGGTTTCCATATGCAAATTTGCCAGGTTTAACAGAAATGTACAGAGGGATTTATTATTATTTTTTATGCATATTTTAATAATAGATTGAAAAATTCTATATTTAATCATTCTTTTAATCATTTTAAATGAGAATTTTATTATTGACCTGATCCAATACCTTAAATAAATAACGGCATCAATATCATCCCAACAATCACACCTCTAACCTGATTTATGTCATTTTTAGAATAGGCATCACCCATTGATACAACTTCATATACCAGATGGTTCATCAATGACTTGTTTTTAATGTCTTTGATCTCTATATGCGACATAACTATTATTACATGAAATCATAAGTATTTTAAAATATATTGAAATCATAAGTATTTTAAAATATATTGGACACAAATTAATTAACTAGAAAGTAAATACATAATATAGTATTAGAGAATAGGAAACTTGTCTGTCACAATCTTTGGATTCCTGGTTATTATCCAGAGACTTCTTCTCGGCTCATCCAGAAGCAACTAATTTGTAGTCTATACATTGGGAATATGGAAAATAGGAAGAGGGTCAGTAAATATTCAAATAAAGATCCAAATGAAAAATGCATGGAGTACGAATGCATGAAAAAATCATTTTAAAGGAGATATTTGGAAAAAGAGGTTAGGGCTGACTTGCATGGTGACTACAATTTTGAGTATCTTTTTGGAGATCTTCTTGTTTATTGAAGGGGGCAAATGATTATTTTGGTATTGCTTTGATGGCTCTCCAGGTAGCAAAAAATATTTGCTAGTTTATGTGATAATTTATATGTGGACCAACAATTTTTTAGAGATCGAGACCGACGACAATCACATTGATGGAGTTCCGTGATGGAAGACATTGGGTGAAAATTTCAAAACTAGGTTTTTAATAGATTATTTGTCCTAATATAATTTTTATTGATTTTTTTTGAGTTTTTAGAAATTATTTTATAATTTAAAAGCATTTTCGTGTATGAGAAAAAAGTCTCAGTCCCGTGATGTCAAATTGACCCCATTGACACACACACATTTCACGTGATGTCAAACTATTTTATTCACGGTCTCACTTCAATAATACCGCCCTATCTCTATATAAGAAAGGTATCTTCTTTTAGACAAACCCAACAATAGAAAAAAAAATCACTCTTGCCTTGTTTGTTTCAGATTAAATTAGATTAAATTAAATTAAATGAAAATTTGTTATTTTTGTATAAGCCAAATGATGTAATATTTTGTAGTCATTTTTGTGGGGTTTAAATAATTCTTCTTAAATTTTGTAAAATAATTTTTTCCATAATTTTTTGAACTTTTTAAAACGTTTTTTGAGGTGTCATAATTTGCTACAAGTAAAACGCAACTCAACTTTAATCTGAAACAAAGTAACAAACAAGGCCTCTATCTTGTTTGCATAGAACTACTTGTGCTCCAGAGACCGCACCATCATCCTCAAGGTATGCTCAGATTTTCTTGAGAGAAAAAATTGCTAAAAATACCCTTAGTTTAAAAAAGCAAAAAGAAAGAGAAAAAAGAGCACACTGATCAGCGTTATCCCCATGGCTCCCGCCATCCCCAACCACTGAAAGCCTGAAACCACCCCACTCTGGAAACTCTCCGCTCCCGCGGCGGTCATCGATGGCCTCCTCCACCCTGCTCCGCCCCCTGTCCCCCTCAGCACTGACGCCGAGCCCCCAAGACCCGAACCCTAGGCCCTTCCCTTCCCTCCTTCCGTGCCAGACTCGCCGGCGGCAGCTCCCCGCCGCCCGCTGCTCACCCTCGCCGCCGCCGCCGCCGCCGTCGCTCGACCTCCCCCTCCTCCCGTTCCAGCCCGCGGAGGTGAGGTTTCTGAACACAAAGGAGGTGACTTGTCTGAGACAATTAGACAATACTCTGTCTGCTTAGTGTTAGATAAAATCCAGTGATTTAGCTTCGCGAGGCTAGAATTCACAGTTGGTCAGTCTCTAATGAATGGTGTGAAATTGGTTTGATTCTGGACCCAAAAAAAAAAAGTTCTTTTGTTTTGTTTTTTTTTTCTGAGTCTGGATGGATTTAAATTCTAAATTTATCCTATAATATTATGTTCTCGTTTGATTGGATGATTGAAATGAGGTGTTCAGTGATATTTATTCTCTAACCAGGCTTCATGAACCAAAATAGTTGAATCGGCCAAAGTAAGATGAAAATAGTTGCTGATGAAAATTTTTCTTGGCTAGACATTGTTGATATTACGCACCAATATTCTGAACGTTTGCTAGTTATTCCATATGAATGTGGGATATTTCGTTAAAGGTAAAATGCAATGGCATAGACATGCGTCTAGAGCAAAAGGAATGCACCACTAACCACCACCAGGTTTCCAGCCAGTTTGCTCGGTGGACTTGGTTTTAAGGGACGTAGGTATATCCCCACCATGCGGGTTTTGAGTCCTCTTTGGCTCAAATTAAGCCACTTGGGTGCGTATTTCTCTTTGATTAAATCAATACCTTATTCCGTGTAGGCATCCCACATCTTCTAGAATTGTTTCCTTCAGGAGCCTATGAATGGTGCTACTGCCATCTAGATAGGATTGTTGCATCAGTCAGCATTTGCATATTGCAACAATGCCATGAATCAGGAGGAATTATTGATGACTAGAGGATTTTTTTATGGCTTCACAGTGCTGTGATTTGTTTTGCCTCCAGCTTCTTGCTGCCTTTGCAGCAACTGAATAGCTTACCTATTATTAGACCTGTTCAAACCCCGGGCTGGGCTGGGTTTCAGACCAGTCTTGAATAAGCCTGGTGCTTCAGAGCTAGACCCTAGCCTAGCCTGCCCAAATTTTTTTCATGCTTGCTCAGTCCGAGCCTGGCTTGAAAGCCTGAAACTTGGTCAAAAAAGTCAAAGCCTGATTTTACTCTGCGAACTCATTTTCTGTCGGGCTTGAAATTGAAGCCCGAGCCCAGCCCGATGGCCAAGCCCGACCTAATCCGGCCTAGAAAGTTCGGTCCGGATTGCCGTGTCAGGCTACCCATGATTAGGTCTACCTACCAGCGCCTTTTGTCGGATGACCCTTAAATCAATAATCCATAGCTTGTTGGCTAGCTGGCCTTTCAGTTTTGGTAGCATTTTTTGAGCGAACGTTTTTAGAAGCATTTGAAAATCGGATTTAAGGGTTGTAGTAGTTGTTCTATATAGAAATTATCATTCTGGACAGCTAGATAATTTGGTAGCCAGAACGTGTTTTGATAACATTGAACCAGCAAATGACAGTTGGAAAAAGAACTTCCAACACGAAGCCATGGTGTTTTGTGGAGCAAATGGATTTTTTTCTAGCAATTATAAATTATCTAGCTAGTCTTCTTTAAGAAATCCTTTTTTTTTGCTTTTCCTTTTCTCCGCTTCATCCTTATGGATATTAGTAATATATATTCATTAGTATCCTTTCCTACTATTACAATCAAATGTTATTAATATTCTGATTTCCAAATATTTTTTCTTTTTCCCACATGAATGGTGTGGTGCCTTGTAAATGTTGAAATGTGATAGCATATGCAGGCATCTAAAGCAAAAATAACACATATCACTCACCGCCACAAGGTTTGTGCAGTATTAGCCGTGTTAGATAGGCTTGTTTCAGCGAGACTTGTTTTCTTGTAGGAACCTGTTAAATGTGGAAATCTAGATATGATTGATGTCGCAGTCAGCATTGGCAAAGTGCACCGGTGGCATGAATCATGATCTTTGATTAAAAGATTTATTGATGATTTTATCTCAGTGCTACAATTTATTTTGCTACTAGCTTCATGCTGTTTTTGCCACAGCTGAATAGTTGACCACGTATCACCGGGATTCGCATTTGCTCAGTTATGCTGGAAATTCATTTTTCTGGTTGGCATGCTGGCCTTTCACTTTTAGAAGCCTTTAAAAATCCGATGCGAGGATCACAACAGCCGTTCCATATGGAAATGATCATTGAAACCAGCTGGAGCATTTGGGTACTGCGAAATCAAAATGTGCCTACTAATATTGCTCCAACAAAGGACAGTAAGGAAAGGGACGTTAAATGCAGATTTCCCATGATCATCCATGGAGCAAAAGGATAATATTTTCTAGCAATTCAAAATTTCCTAGCTAGTCCTTTTGAGGACTCCTTTTTGTTTTCCCCTTTTTGTAATTATGGATTCCTTTATTATTAATAAATATATATATTCAGTGGTACCCTATTTATATGACAAAAAATAATCGAATATTTCTCTTTTATGCCTCGTAATTATGAACTATTTTATTATTAATAAATATATATATTCAGTGATATCCTATTGATATGGTCAAGAGTAACCAAATATTTTCCCTTTTATTTCTGACCAACTTAAGGAGGTAATCGTCAGTTACATAAAATTTACAATGTTTCTATTCCATGTTGTGCAAAATTTCCTGAATGGTTATCAACTCTTATGAACATATTCTTGGATCAGTTATTCAGCATCGTGCTTGCAGCATGCTTTTTTATATGTTCAATGAGATCACTAGGATGGTCTTAAAATAATGATAATATTGTAGGTGTTGATTCCATCTGAATGCAAGACTCTCCACTTATATGAGGCAAGGTATATAGCATTGCTCGAAGAGGTAGCTTCCATTGGCTTAATCACTTATTTCATACTATTTTGCTATTATGCTATGTTTTTATTCTTGTTAGCATGAGATAATCCAGCTATTCTGAGACATGAAACTATTATTCAAATTTACACGTTTAGATTTATTATGTGATGAAAACAGACTCTATAAGTCTTTGCACGTGGGATTATGGAACATCTTGAAACACAAGAAATACAAATTTTTGTCATTGATTAATGATAACTCTGATAGAACAACACTTGTATTGATCTGGGGGCCAAAAGGCCATTATATACAGAGTACAAGAGAAACCTTAATACAAAAGGGAGATGGATCTAGACCAATATATACAGCCCATACAACCCATATACATATCTAACACCCCCCTCAAACTCACGATGGATTAGCAACACGGAGTTTGGAGAGACAAAAATTATGGCGTTGTCGAGTCTGTGCCTGTGTGAAGAAATCTCCAAGCTGAAGACACATGTTGAAGAGGCACAACATTCTCTTGAACCCGTGACCGCGCATAGTAAGCATCGACACCAATATGCTTGTGTTGACACCCAAATTTGGCAAGAAAATCGGATATGATAACGAAGGGTAAAATCGGACTTTCAGGTTGAATCCGGAATTGGATCGAATCGGCAAAGATGGGAAGGCGTGTTGAAAATACTGATGGACAGAAGGATTCGGAAGAGATACAACCTGATCAGAAGTGCAGCCCGGAAAAATAGGTCGTATCGGTATCGGTATTGTAATAGTATAAATAGGGCCTTAGGTCTCATAGTCGGGAGGATCTACGACTCAATACACCAAAAACTTTCTCGAACCCGATCGACGCTGTCGAGAGGCTTCAACTCGCAGGTAGAGCTATCTCGATGGGATAATCGATTCTCTCCTTGTAACCCGTATGCATGGCTGTATCAATTTGATCTCATGTATACAAACCATGTTAGACTGTCTCGGGATTTACCGATCTTTAACATGTTTTCACATATTGCACTGTCTCGGTTTAATCGATCTGTAAATATGTGCTTACCTTGCAATGCCGATTATCAAATGTCTTGCATGTTTTTTTCCCTGAATCTGATGTATGCAACTGTCTCGTTAAATCGATCTTGTGTACCCCTTGTTTAGGGTCTGGTATGTCCAGATGTTTGTGGATTGGTATTGTGTTATCAATCAGTCTTAAACTGATAAACCGATTTATTAGTTTATGTCTAGTCTTGGATCTGAATACTGTCTTGGCCTGACCAATCTATTCGATCTATTTCTCTGATTTGATCTAATACTTCGATTTAAAGGTTCAATATTGATATTAATAAAAATACCAAAAAGAAACAACTTATATTTAAATGCTTATTTGAATCTATTTGCTCTATCGGGTATTAAGCCGATAGAACTTGTAATCGGATTATTTAAGAGCCGATTATAAATAACCTGATCTGGCTGTATTAGAAAGCCGATTGGGCCTATATTACTGATAATTTTCACCTTATTGATTTACAGGTCAAATCAATTGGCACGCTTGGTTTTCCTTGTTGCGACACAACCCCAGAGTTGACGCTTCGGCACGTGTGTTCGCGAGAAGCTAACTTTTCGTGTCAACAGCTTGGTAAGCTCATGCTTCACTGTATCACGAGCAATACCGATAGCTCTTGTGCTGTCGGCAAAAGAGAAGTTGGCGTGGTAACAGGAAAACACCAAAATCCTCAAGTAAACAGTGCACTCAAGTAACCTTTACCGTCAAAAGAGCCATAGCATGCAACTCAACCTATGCACTCGAACGAGAAACTGTCCTTTGCTTCTTAGTCTTCCAAGCAATAAGAGAATCAACAAGAAAAACAAAATAGGTAGAAAGAGATTGGCAATCAAAAGGATCTCTAGCCCAGGTAGCTAGCATCATAATAAGCACGAAGTTGTAAAGAGTTGGAGGTAGGAAAGAAAAGACAACTGGAAATAGTGCCATGCAAATATCATATAACACGAAGGTGACTATAGTGAAGCTAAGTAGGAGAAAACACAAACTAACTCATGATATGAACAGCATAAGAGATGTCAGGACAAGTGACACCAAGATAAATAAGACTATTGACAAGATGACAGTACCAAGTATGATCCGAATTAGGTTCCCCATCAATGGGTCGAAGCTAAGATTAAGTTCCATGGGAGTCTCAGGAGTCCGGTGATCAGTAAGAGATGCCCGGTCAAAAAGATTCCCAATATATTTCTCGAGATAAAAAAATGTTTTCCGATGTGGAGGTAACCTCAATCCCAAGGAAATAACGAGTAGGACCCAAATTTGGCATACTAAACTGCTCATTGAGATGAGTCTTGACAAAATCAATGAATTGTGAAGCATCACCGGTAATGATCATGCTGTTGACGTAGAGTAGAAAAGTGCGACCACGAGGCGAGGTATGGATGAAATCACGATCACTAATTGGAAACCAGCAACAGTAACAACGGAAGAAAAACGCTGAAACCATACTCGAGGAGCTTGTTTAAGCCCACACAAAGCACTACGGAAACGAAGGATGCGACCTTCAGTAACAAAATACTCTGATAGAGCCTTTATAAAGACCTCTTCATGTAGCTCCCCATTAAGAAAGACATTTTGAACATCAAGCTTTTAGATCAGCCACTGACAAACAAAAGTCGTATTAAAAAGGATCTTAATAGTGGTCATGTGAGCCACATGAGCATAAGTCTCATCATAGTCAACACCATGTTACTGCTGAAAACCATGAGCCACAAGACAAGCTTAGTAACACTCAAGAGAACCATCAGAGAGAATCTTAACCTTATAGACCTGCTTGCAAGTGGTGAGGACTTGGATGAGCTCGAGCCGAGCGGCGCGGGTGGCGGCAGAGGATGTCGCCCTGCAGCTGAGCACGACGACTGAAGCAAAAAGCGTAGCCACAGGCGGGATCCAACCGGTGGGCTTCGGGTGGAGGCTAGTGGAGGATCGACGGCGGTGGCCGTGGCGCGGCCGCAGCGACAAGATCCGGTGGAGAACGAACACGGAGTGCGAGATCCGTGCGTGGCAAAGGCCAAAGACGACGACGTTTAAGATCCATGCGATGGTTCGACACGATCCAGCAACAACTTGCAACGGATTTGAGAGGATGGCTTGGTGGTGATCTGAGGAGGCCGATGATCCGAAAGTGGTAGAGAAGCACGACGCCATCAACAACGAGACGATGACGACCAGTACATGGTGGGAAGAGATGGCGCAAGTGCAACGCTAAAACCCTAACCCTAGGCACATGCTCTGATACCATGATAGAATAGCTCTTGTATTGATCTGGGGACCAAATATACACAGGGTACAAGAGAAACCCTAATACAACAGGGAGATGGGTCTAGACCCATATATACAACCCATGCAATCCATGTATATATCTAACAAACTCAAACCTTACTTAGAGTGACAGGGCACAACATTTGTTTTACAGTTGCAACATAATAGGATTTCTTATATGTATCTAATTTTTCGGTCGGCAGGTGTATAGGAAGGGAAATTCTTTTGTGCATTTTGTGCTTGATCCAGTTGTATCAAGTTCTCCTAAAGCTTCCTTTGCTGTGAGATATGGTTGTTTGGTACAGATTGAAAGTGTAAGTTCTTGTCTTTGTATGAATATCTCCACAGAATTGACGACATGGTTGTAGTTAGGGTTGTTCACATTTTGTACTCAATGATCTGTCTTTAGTATAGGTTGACAGGTTGGAGATTGGTGTGTTGGTGTCAATTAGAGGTGTATGTCGTGTGAACATTATGAACCTTCTGCAGGTAAGCTTTTCTTGTTCAGTTGTTCTGGAGTTTGGACTGTTCTTTCAATGTTTGATGCAACATATCATAGTTCCTGGTTTTGTTAATTAACAACTTTGTATATACTTCATAACTTATATAGATTATGCATATCCCTATGTTATTATCAAATATCACATTCTATTTTTATTATAATGCCCATAGAACACGATCTGTAAGTTTATTATTGAAGTTTATAGATGGGCCGATTCTTGCAGAGTCTGAATTATTTTGGCACTGCTAAAAAGAAATAAAAGAAATAAAAGAATGCAGGTGCTCTTCTAAAACCCCATATATGAATGACTCTTTTATGTAGCTTACAGTTCACAATACCTCTTTTCTTCCACTTCTATTTTAGATGGTCACACTCTTCATTCATCCAGATGGAGCCCTACTTGCGTGGAGACGTTTCTCCCATAATGGACAAGTCTTGTGACAGTATTGAATTGGGCATAAGAATTTCCAAGCTGACAGAGTTCATGTGCAATTTGCACAGCCTACAAATGAAGCTGAAGGTTTAGTCCCTGTCTTAGTTCCTTTGAGAGATTTACAAATGCTGAATAATGGTAATAGTGGTTTCTCTTAGTCTTTTGACACAACTTTTCCAATTAGGTGCCTGAGGATGAACCGCTGCAAACCAACATCAAGGGTTCTCTACTGTGGTCTGAGAAAGAAGTTTTTGAAGAGTACAACGAAGCTTTTATCCCTGGGCTCCCAGAACGTCTCTCCTTTGCTGCATACCAAACAGTTTCAGGTGATAACACATTATTCTCGTTTCACCTCGCGTAGTACGTAGCTTCTGTTTCAAATTTTAGGGCGTGTTTGGTTCGTAGCCATCGTTCGCCATGCCAAAAAATTGGCGTGCCATTGTATTTGGCGATTGTTTGGTTCATAGCCGTCATTTGGCTCGCCCTACCAATTTGTTGGCTCGTCCTCAAATTTCTACGTGCTCTCGGCCGTGGGCGCGGTCGCCGAAATCGGCCGCCCGCGCATTGCCAATTCGTGCCGACGGCTTGGGCCCAGGCTACAGCGAGACAGCGCGGCCGTTCACCCAGCAAGACAATGCAGGAGACAGAGCTAGAGCTAGTTAGTTTCATGCAGTTCATTATTTTTTTATTTAAATTTGTTATTTTTATATTTATTTCATTTTGAGTCCGAATTGCATAGAACAAATTTTATAATTCATATAAAATTCTAACCAACCCATTTTTCTATATTTTCTATTTTCTATTTATCTTTTTTTGCATTTTGTAATTCATTTTAAATTTTTTGGAAGCGGTTTTTCATTTTTATGACTTAATATGTATTTTTATTTTGTTATTAAATTTTATTTGCATATTTTTGAATTTATTAAATTTTATACGAGTTGATATAATTTTTATTTGACCGAAAAAACAATTGGCACATTTTCAATTGGTATTTAACCAAACATACCACATGTATTACCAAAATTTGGCTCCTTCAATTGGGTTTGAACCAAACGACTCAAAAACTGCTAACGAAAGATCATGCCATCAATTGGTCATGACCATTCATTGGCATGGCTAGTGAAGGGTACGAACCAAATAAGCCCTTAATCTTCAACCGGACATGCCAATCTCACCTTAAAAATTGCCAACCAAAGAGATGCTGCACACACACGGCGTACACTCTATTCTAAAATTCTGACATCATACGCTTCAGGTATGTCAGAAGCAGAGCTGCTTACCCTGCAAAAATACAAGATACAAGCAATGGATTCGACAGACACTCTGGAAAGACTGAACAGTGGAATTGAGTATGTAGAACATAATATTGGTATGATTGCTGCTAGATTGGCAATTCAGAACATATGACCTTCGGCGTCGCTTGCTAATCACTTTTTTGAGAACTGCCACAATGGAAGTGAATACGTCATATTTCCAGTTCTAACTGATGCACATGATGCAAACTCTAGTTACATCTTCTCGAGTCTCTGACCTCAGAACTTCTCCACTTTGCATATACAACTTCGTTCTTTTTGGACACCATACTGGTGTACATTCAGAGAGTAATTCGAATGCAATGCAAAAGTCTGATATCACCATCACTTGGTAATTGGTACTTTGGTAGTAAACAATACATTATGCAAATAACTCATAATAACTTTGTTCCATTTGATAATAACTAGTTCATACAACTATATGATTTGAGAAAGCCTACAGGCTACAGCTCTGGTATGAACTCTGCAAAATCTAAGCCAACATACTAATCAAGATTTGGGAGGCCTACAGGCTACAGCTCAGGTATGGGCTAAACGGGCAGCAACTAATGTAATCAACGAACTAACAGTGAGCCAAAAGCATCCTCTCTGCCTGAAGCCCTGAAACAATGGCAGAAGGATCAACGACACTACTTTCACTTGACCTAATTCTCTGGTCCTTCTGGACCTTATTCTGTGATGTCCACACCGAAGAGGCGGATGCCACGTAGTGCGGCTGCGCCATTGCCAAGCGGCATCGCCGCCGCCGCCGCCGCCGCCGCCTCCGGCACAGCAAACCCGAAAGGGAAGTTGGTGGTGGTGGCAGGGAGGGGCCAGCCGAAGGCAGTGGCAGCTTGGGCATGGAAGGGGTGCACAGCATAGCCACCCATTGCCAAATCTTGCGTGGCCTGACTCATCTCCTCCTTCTCCGGTAGGCCGTACCCCGGCGGCGCCACCCAGGCCTCCACGTCGCCTGCGACGAGCTGCTGCAGGCGAGGGTAGTGAAGCCGCATGTGCCCGCCCAGCGCCTGCCCGGAGCGGAAAACCTTGAAGCACAGGTTGCAGTCATGCCGTTCTTCTTCCCCGGCGCCGGCCGCGGCCGCCGCCGGCGGCAGCGCGGCGGCGGCTGCGGCGAAGTCCTGCAGGCTCGTGTCCTTCTTCCTTTTGACGACGTGGGAGACCATGTGCCCCCCCAGCGCATGGTGGCTGCGGAACGTCTTGAAACAGCTTTTGCAGCGGTAGACCTTGGCTGGCTTGGCTTTCTCGCCATTGTTGAGACTAACCTTCTTGCTGCCCTTCGCCGGCGATGCCGTGGTGGCTGGAATCGCGGCAATGGCCAGCTCGGCCGGCGCTGCGGTGGCCGGAGTTGCTGCGGCTATGGCCGGTGGCGTAGCTGGAGGAGGTGCTACGACGCTCACGGCTGCCGCGGCATCAGGGAGGGCTGGTGCGTACGTCACAGTCGCCGCCACATCAGGACCTGCGACGGCAATGGTGACCGGGGAGGCGTCGATCTGTGCCGCGGTGGCGGAGTTCGGCTCAACGTCGACGTCCATGTCCTCGTCGTCGGTGATGACATGAAAGTTGTTTACCTCGGGGATCTTTGACTGGGGGCCGGCGTCTACGGCGACGATGCTCTGCCCGCTGAGCTCGTCGGCGGCGAGGGCGCCGTACATCGCCTCGCCGGCGCTCATCAGCATTAAGGTCTCCGCCGCACGCACGACCTCCGCATCGCCAGTCCAGCGCTGATCCAGCTGGTCCTCCAAGACCTTGCGAGGGATCTCCACGTGGGCCCTCTTCGCCGGCGACGGCGCTCCGCCGCCGTGGCTGGAGGCCGGGCCGCGCCCGCGCCGACCGGTGACGGTCCAGGTGGGCAGGAAACCTCCATCGTCGTCGGCTTTCTTCTCCTCCAGCGGCGGCGGCGGCGGCGGCGGCGGCGGAGGCAGCTCCTCCGCGGTAGTGCGGCAGCTCCGCATGTGGCCATGGAGCGCCTTGATCCGATCGAAGGTCCTGGTGCAGAGCTGGCACGCGTGCACCACGTCCTTCGCCACGGCGCCGCCGCCGGCCGATGCCGACCTCGAGGGCGACGACAGCGCCGCCTCGTAGCGACGGCCATCTCCACCACCACGCGGCGGCGGCGGCGGCGGCGGCAGTGGCGCCGACGAACGCGGCTTGAGCTCACTGTCGCCTCTTCGACCACCGCCCCCACGACGCTCGCCGCCATCACTCCGACCATGGCGCGGCGGCGGCGGGGAACGCGGCTTGTGCTCCCCGCTTCCTCTGCGACGCTCGCCGACGTCTCCCCATGCACGACGCGGCTGTGGGAGCGGCGAACCAGACCATGACCCGCCACGACGCCGACTGCCGCCGTCCGCCTCGCCGCGACGCGACCACAGATCCACGTCGCCGCCGCGACCAGCACCATCTCCAGCATCCTCACGATCACGATCACGCTCGCCGCCGCCTCCCCCACCCCAACGCCGCCGCGGCGAGCCCGACCGGATCAGCTCCACGTCGCCGCCGCGAGCACCGCCCCCCGCAACCTCACGATCACGCTCGCCGCCACCTCCCCATCCCCCGCGCCGCCGCGGCGAGCCCGGGCGCACCTTCATCTTCACGCCGCCGCCATCTCCCCCACCCCAGCGCAGCCGCCGCCGCGAGCCGGACCGGGACCGCAGCTCCACGTCGCGCCGGCGCCCACCGTCTCCGCGGGGCGGCGGACGCGGATGCGGACCCGCAGCGCGCCGCGGAGCTCGGGGCGCGGCGGCGACGGCGAGTGGGTCTTGCCGGCGGCCATGGGAGCGAGCGAGCGGGGAGGAGTGCACTTTCCTAGATGAGCTCGAGCTAGGTTTTCCGGGGGCTTTCCTACTGGGACAGCCGACAGCGACGTGCTTCGACGCCGTGCGCTCTGCCCTGTAAATAGCCGCGCGCGGGGAAGGAAAGCGTCCAAAAAAATATATTGTTGCTATTTAACTCGAGGATTCGGTGCCATCGATAACCGGAAACTTGGAGTTTCCACCCCACATATTGCTTACTAAAAAAGAATGCGCGAATATTTTGTATTATGGAATTACTGAAATTTCGGGTAACTCTTCCGAACATTATTTAGGCCTCGTTCTTTTCAGCGTTACGTACCGTTGCATATTACTGTAGAAACTTTTGTTATTTTTATATAACCTATATGTTTTGATAATTTGTAACGATTTTTTCGTTTCTTTTAGTAGTCTTTTACGAAGATCCTAAAACTTTTTAATTATTTTTTAAAAATCTTTATACCTCTTTTCGAGAGCTCTTAAATTTGCTACAGTAATACGCCAACACAACGATATGCTAAAAAGAACATGGCCTTAGATTTGAACATATATAATTTTTTTAAGAGTAGACCATGAAGGGAATCGAATGTTCAACCAAGGGGGTGAAGTGAGCTTCTCAAATTCTTATAAAATTCTGACCCTGAGTGGAAAAAAAGATATTGTTGCTATTTAACTCGAGGATTCGGAGCCATCGATAACCGGAAACTTGGAATTTTCCCCCACAAATTGCTTACTAAAAAAGAATGCGCGAATATTTGTATTATGGAATTACTGAAATTTCGGGTAACTCTTCCAAATTTGTATTATGT
This sequence comes from Raddia guianensis, assembly GCA_036346415.1. Taxonomy (NCBI): domain Eukaryota; kingdom Viridiplantae; phylum Streptophyta; class Magnoliopsida; order Poales; family Poaceae; genus Raddia; species Raddia guianensis. Next base: position 35,150,770 of record CM070544.1, read on the forward strand.
TCTTTTCAGCGTTACGTACCGTACGTTGCATATTACTTTAGAAATTTTTGTTATTTTTATATAAACTATATGTTGTGATAATTTGTAACGTTTTTTTCGTGACTTTTAGTAGTTTTTGCAAATATACTAAACTTTTTTAGTTATTTTTTAAAAATCTTTAGACCTCTTTTCGAGATCTCTTAAATTTGCTACAGTGATATGCCAACGCAACGATACGCTAAAAAGAACATGGCCTTAGATTTGAACATATATAATTTTTTTTAGAGTAGACCATGAAGGGAATCGAATGTTCAACCAAGGGGGTGAAGTGAGCTTCTCAAATTCTTATAAAATTGTACAAGAGCTTCTCAAATTATGTTTCAGAATTTTTGAAAGTTTCAAATTTCAACATTTATTTTTAAAATTTTGGTTCAATTGAATAAAAACATTATTTTAAAATGTTTAAATATTCAATTTTTCTAAAGCTATTGTTTCACTTATCCTTATGCTCTAAAATACTTTCAACGTTTTTCTAGATCTTTTGAAGTCCAAAAATCACTAATTAAGCCACGTGGATAAAACTAAATGCCGCATTACCAAAATCAACCTTCTAAACCATCAAGGTTGTACAATTGTTATAATCCTACGAGATATAAACTCAGCCCATTAGGGTTAGAGTTATCTCTATAGGTATTGTCAGCAAAACTGAATTAGGATAAATAAGGAATTACCCATTAAAGTTTCTTTCCCGTCAAGAAGCTAAACACTTAAAATATGAGAGGGACCCCATTGTAAATAGATGAGAGATCAGTTGATTAATAACGGTCTATATTGTGTGTTCCCCGTCTACATATATATGTGTGTTCTTGAGATTGTTCATCTAACATTGATTTGTGTGATTTGTGATGCATCGATATACTCAAATATTACAGCAAAACTAACCCGGTTTTGATAGATGGGGTACTAAATAACTAGTTTAGAATTTGTGTATGATGGATTTTTTGGATCGTTTATGGTGTAATATGGACTTATTCATTTACATTATGGAATTATTGTAATTTATAGTAACTCTTCCGAATATTCATTTAGATATGAATACATATAATTTTTTTAACAACAAACCATGAAAGAAATCAATAACCAAGAGGGGTGAATTGAACTTCTCAACCTTGGATTCTCTCCTAAGAGACATTGCCCGATGCTTAATATCAGAAAAAATCGCATCCTTATTCGGATACATCGATCCCTCCATCACCTCGTCCACGTGGTAATCTATGTCGTGTGAGTACCTTCATGCACAGATAAATCTTTGAAGTTATACGAGTTCCACTCGGCCGACACAAGTTGATCTTCAAATTTCTCGCATCATCTGATATGTCCTACTTAGGGACTTGCTCGTGCTCCACATCCTCCACCTCCATCTGTTATATTGTTTTTTCAATTTCTTTGCCTTCATCCACCGCATCGGTTGCCTCATGTGTTTCCCAATGTTCGCTTCCTCCCCCTTCTACATCCATGCGTTCATCTTCATCTATGGCATTTCTCTCTGCATCCTCCATCCCTTCTTCAATTGTGGCCTCCATTGTTTCATCGCCTCTTGCCTCACTTGATCGAGCATGTTAATTGTTTACACTTGAAGTTATTAGTTTTACTCTTTTTGTCAACTTTAGAAACTAAAATTCTGGATCAAAGAGTTCTTTGCACTTTCTTCAGTTAATTTCACATAGAGAACTGGCAATTTGTATAGAAAGAACCGCAATTCAATGAGTTTTACACAACGAGCCACAATTCACAAGATGCAATTCGCTGCAAATTCAACCAGAGGTGTTCTTGCATTTCAAACTGACGCCATATACTTTTGACACCATATGCATTTTCTGGTTTGATTAAAAAGAAGGTTTTGTCTTTTGCAGAATTCAGCAAATAGCAAGTCAGGAAGATGTCACAATCATTACCTTGAGAAGATCAGAGAGCTTGAATATGTCCATCCAAAGGAAGCACTGATCGGCGGGGGTTGCACAATCCAAGTGATAAGAATGGACAAATTAAAATTTGAAAATGTTCTAAGCCTTAGAACACAACCAAAAGCATAGGGCTGACACAACAAGCCATATCTACTAAGAGGAAAAAGTAGTGCATGATTTATTAGGAAACGTAGCAGTTAGATGTTGATAAGTAAAAATATAAAATACATAGACAACAATTAGATCAAGCTTACTCGTCTTAGGAAAGTGTTGAATCATCCATATTTGCATGTAAAAGTAATGAGCCACTGCTTTCAATACCTAAAAATTTTAGTAAAGCCAAATGTATTACAACAATATGTCTACACATAACCTTGCTTGAGAAGGATGCCAATATTCTTCATTAATCGATTCACTGAGTCAAATAGAAATATATTGGCAAACCTACTTGATCCAAATATGGAACAACTGTATGGTTCCTTGAATTAGAAGCATCTCTAAATGCACCTGAGATAGAAAATATGACATTTTCATTAGACCATAAGAATTATGCTCTACGAAGGCAAATATACAATAATTTGAGCTCAAATTAGTCTTGAGGCCTAAATGATGCAATATTAAAGCTAGTATTAAACTCAAGAGTTTGTCCATACAAAGATAGACAAATCTGCGTCTTGATATATTTGCTCAACCAAATTTCTGGTTGTAGCATTTAATCATACACATACAGTTTGTGTACAGGCAACATGTGTACTTTTTTCTGACCAATCGACATCTTTATATGACCTCTAAATATTCTTTTCAAAACATAAACGTTTACAGATCATGACAGTGACCTTACCTTCTGTAGTTTAACCTTTGGAACTTGTCCTAAAAGAAATAATCCATCAATTCCTAGTTCTCAAAAGGAAAATGATACTTTTCATTTAGGTATTACTCATCTAGTTGCATGTTTCCAGACTAATCCCTAAACTGAGTGATGGCATGTTCAATATGAAAACTATTTCAACCCAAAATTAACTATCTGGACTCGTTCTCACTAACCCAAAATTGTCAGAAGGATAACAATATTCTTCATTACTCGATTCACCGAGTCAAATAGAAATATATTGACAAACCTACTTGATCCAAATATGTAACAACTGTATGGTTCCCTGAATTAGAAGCATCTCTAAATGCACCTAAGATAGAAAAATATGACATTTTCATTAGACCATAAGAATTATGCTCTACGAAGAAAAATATACAATAATTTGATATTGTAGCATTTAATCATACACATGCAGTTTGTGTACTTTTTTCTGACCAATTGACATCTTTATATGACCTCTAAATATTCTTTTCAAAACATAAACGTTTACTGGTTATGACAGTGACCTTACCTTCTGTAGTTTAACCTTTTGAACTTGTCCTAAAAGAAATAATCCATCAATTCCTAGTTCTCAAAAGGAAAATGATACTTTTCATTTAGGTATTACTCATCTAGTTGCATGTTTCCAGACTAATCCCTAAACTGAGTGATGGCATGTTCAATATGAAAACTATTTCAACCCAAAATTAACTGTCTGGACTCGTTCTCACTAACCCAAAATTGGTTTTTGAACACTATTGCTGCTGAAATTTCCAGATCCTCCCATTGTAGCACACGTTCATCCCCAAATCAGTGTCAAAATCATCTGTAGCTCCGGATAAAGTAATGGGGCAATGTAATTTACCTTTTTCTCGCTCAATGGGGTGAAATTGCAGAGGCTGGGCGGAGCGGGCGACCGGCGGCGCGGCGAGCCCCGCCTCAGCGCAGCGCTGTGCAGGTACGGCGGCGGCAGCGCAATGGGGAGGTGGCCAGCAAGGTCTCGGCCAGGCGGTGGCGGCGGCGACCGAGGGCAGTGGCGAGGACGTGCCGTGCAACGGTGGCAGCGACGGCTGTGGGTGGGATTGGAGGTCGGCGAGCGGGACCCCGTCGGGCGTGTTTGAAGGACGGAGGGGATTGGAGGGAGTCGACGGCGTGGGACCCCTAGGCGCTGCCTCTAGAGGCCGGCGGCGAGCGGGAGTGTAGAGCGGGTGGGGCGCGGTTGAGGGTGTGGAATTGCAGCAGATCGAGGAGGAGGTGGGGGCGCGGTTGGGGGTTGCGCAGAGATTAATCGGACGGCGGAGATAGAGGGTGTGCGAGATGGAGGCTGTAGATTGTAAGTTGGCACTGCCACCACCGCCGCCGCCGTGACCGATCGCTACTTTAAAGTAGTACAGATACAGATAGAGTTAGAGATAGAGATAGAGATCAAAAGGCAGTACCATCTTCTTGCATTTGCCCATTAAACATTGGCGAATTCTTGTAGGTAGAAGATCAAGGCCAAATGTTGTAAAAATTGAATTGCCAGTGATAGCGATCGCTATGGTGCTCACATGCATGTTCTCTGTATGGTCTGTAAGTTCAGAGGTACTCCCTCCGTTCCAAATTATAGGTCATTTAACTTTTTTGACACGTACTTTGACCATTCGTCTTATTCAAAAAAATTTATAATTATAATTTATTTTTGTTATGATTTAGTCTATCATGAAAGGTACTTTAATAATGACTTGAGTTTTTTTATATTTTCACTAATTATTTGAATAAGACGAGTGGTTAAAGTACGTGTCAAAAAAGTCAAACGACCTATAATTTGGAACGGAGGGAGTAGTATTCTTTTTCCTTCCTTTTTCTCAATTAAATATGTCATTCGGGCATGAGATGAAAATGATCCACAATCCTTTGTGTACAAGGATAGCCACCAAATTATACTTGACATGTACGATACATGTATTATAAAAAAATCTAGAACTTTTGCTATGGTTATCTAAAGGACAAAATTGTCTATGTACGTTTCTCTTGTAGAGACCATAATTCTATTCCATTATCTAGAAAAATCTAAAAGATAAAATAGGCTTATTTACCTTATATATATCCATGATTGGCTAGATAAAATCATTGCAACTTGTTTTTGTTTTTCCCTTCCCCCTCCCTCTTCTATTGTAAAATGAACTGTCTTTTCTCTTCATTGTTTGAGTTTCTTGCCTAACATTTCAATTAAAAAATATCCAAAGAAATTTGAATTTTTAGATAAAAGGTATGGACGATCCATATATTCTTTAATATACATAAACGAGCTCTAATTTTACTACAGAGAATGGAAGAAAAACTGAAAGTCAGAAGAAGCTGGTGCCTGGAAGCGTGAATACTTCGAGTGAACTAGGACAAGGAAATCCTACTGAAGATATTGAATTTTCATCTGTTCGATTCAGCGATATTATCACCGCGACGAACAATTTCTCCAAAACATGTATGATTGGACGTGGAGGATTTGGTAAGGTTTACAAGGTACTCTTTTTTTTTTGAAAAAAATGCGGGAGTTCCGCCGATCCATTAATAGATAAAGGAAAAGACAGTCATATTTACAAGCGGTGGGGGGAGAGCCTCTGGCCTAATCTAGCCTAGATCTATTGGCGTTGAACGCCACAAGGTACTATTTTGACCAGACAGTAACCTTTTCCATCTATAAGTCTATGAATTGAATTGCATTCAAACATCGCTTGTTCTTTATCATGCTAAAGGGAACATTAGACAATGGTCGAGATGTTGCTGTCAAAAGGCTCAGTAAAGATTCTGACCAAGGAATGGATGAGTTTAAAAATGAAGCTATCTTAGTTGCCAAATTGCAACATAGGAACTTGGTTCGACTTCTTGGTTGCTGCACCGAGGGAGATGAGAAGTTGTTGATTTATGAGTACTTGACTCATAAAGGCTTGGATGCTATTCTTTTCGGTAATGTCTTGCACATCACAACCGAAGCTTTGGAAAATCGCCATAATGTGTGAGCGCGATCCTCATATGGTACTGTTGTTCCTCACAGATAGTGAAAGAAAACCACTACTAGATTGGCCAACAAGATTCGGGATCATCAAAGGCATTGCTAGGTGGCTTCTATACCTCCATCAAGATTCAAGATTAACAGTGATACATAGAGATCTCAAGGCAAGTAACATTTTGCTGGATGCAGAGATGAGACCCAAAATAGCAGATTTTGGCATGGCCAAGATTTTTGGTGAAAATCAGAAAAAGGCGAATGCGAAGCGAGTTGTCGGAACATAGTGAGTAGTACTTCAAATGTGTGTTTAAATTATTCTAGCATTGACCAAACCTGGTTAGCATCTAACCATTCCTACATCTGAAATGTTGTAATTAGTGGCTACATAGCTCCTGAATATGCAAAGGAGGGCAACTTTTCTGTCAAATCTGATGTCTATAGCTTCGGTGTTCTTGTTTTGGAGATCATAAGTGGTGTTAGGATAAGCTCTACTGATGACTCATGGAGTTTCCAAGCCTTATTGCCTATGTAAGTATAAACAATTCTGAATTTGGCAAGAATGGAGGCCTGAGATTCTTAGTACAATCCATGAAAATATGAAATTATTGTTTGATATTTGTCTTAGAGAGCGAAAGGTTCATTTGATTGTTGTTTTTAATTCAGGCATGGAAACTATGGAAGGAAGGGAGGGCAAATAGCCTGATAGATTCATCCATTGTAGAAAGCTGCTTACTGGATGTACTTTTGGTCTGCATCCATGTCGGGCTCTTGTGCATCGAGGACAACCCGAATAGCAGGCCACTCATGTCTTCTGTTGTGTCCATCTTCCCCAACGGCGGCAAGCAGTGGCGGCCCGACCCCTGCTCCCCTCTCGCCGGCGACACGCGGCAGCTCCACCCCTTTCTCCCCCACGCGCAAAGGTGGCCGCGGCGCTCTTCTCCTGCAGATCGCGGGCGGCGGCGCCGCTGTCCTCCAACAACTCGGCATGGCGGCGCCAGCCCGCACGACACGGGGGAGGAAGGCGGCGCTCCGGACTCCGGCGCGGAGAGTGGCCGGCGCGGGCTTGAAGGAGGAAGAAGAAGAGAAGGAGAAGAGTATGACACATAGGGCCCACTCGTCAGCATGTATTTGAAATGTATTTTATTTTTGCATTTTCTCAAAGTGCCAGATAATGGCATGTATGCCCATTTTCATAGTTTATAACGGCGCTTCAAACCTAAGCTACTTAGTGGTGACAGTTTCATCCAGAGCTGGCATTGAAAAACCGCCGGTTAATCACGGTTAACCGTGGCTAACCGCGCCTCCGCGGGGACCCAGTTAGGTAAACCGACGGTTTAGGGTTTAGAGGTTTGACCAAAATTCGTTCAAATAAATTTTGAATGTAAAATATACATAAAATTTCTAAAAATACTATTAATCATTATAAGCATTTTGGCTTAAACAAAATTTAAAAATTCTTTCTAATGTATATTTTAAAGGATTTTATCAATTTTCAATGATTTTCATCAATTTTGACATTTCTTTCTCAGAAACCATCAGAAACTGCGATTAACCGCGGAAAATGACCGGCTAACCACCAAAAACCACAGTTATCCGCAAACAAAACAGACAAGATGTAGTTTTAAATTTAGAGCAAAAACCATATGGAACCGCGGCTAACCGCGGTTAACCGGCTCCGCGTAGCACACGGCTCGGAGAAGCTCCACGGTTCTTCAATCCCTCGTCCAGAGGTGACTTTCGAGTTTCGAGTGGCATGTATGCCTTTTTCCTTTTTTTTTTTTTTGCTCCTAGCCGCCTCCCGATTCGCCCCGTAATCTCAGCCTCCTCAGTCTTCCCCTGCCGCGGCCGGCTCCTCCCGCTGCCCCCTCCCCAAACCTAATCCTAACCAGACGACGGCGCAGCTGAGAAGATGGTGGCGACCGTTAAGGAACCACACCCAGCCGGCCGGCTATGGGCCTGGCTTAGCTAAGGGGTGGGGCCCACTTGGATGGACCAGCCAAAACCCTAGCACCCAAGCATAAATAGGAGAGGTTCACATCTATTATGTATCCCTGAGAAAAGCAATAAAGAATCCTTCCTCTCCTACATCTCTGTGTTCATCTGTGATTGTTCTTCGTCGTCTACGATCTACGCACTGCTAGGCAACCTCGGACTACACTAGGTAGCGTGGTTGTCTAACACGTTATTAGCACGAAGCTCTGACGATTGACGCCGGAGATCGATCGCCGACGAACAGCATCGCATCTTCGTCCTCTCCGCCGGCCTAGTTGGGACCCGTTGATCTATCCTACGCTATAGTTCGCGCATCCCTTCTTTGCTGCAAGCATCGAAGGTATAAATCGGTTTTCTCGCGAGATCCCGTTTGAATCTGTTGCAGAATTTGCTCGGATCTCGTAGATCCCGTTGAATCTAATTGCCGGTTTTTCGGATCGGCGACGAATTGACGCAAAAGCATTGAATTGAAAGCGCCGCGACGCCGCAAGATCGATGCAATGCCATTGCGCCATGCACGCTGCTGCCGCCGCCGCCGTGCCGTTCGGCAAGGCCGACAAATAATGGCCACGCCACGCAGCCGCCACCGCCATGCACACGCCCCCGCCGCCAAGTCGGCACCCGCCGCCATGTAACGGCGTGCGCCATGCACCGCCGCTGCAGCGTCGCCATGCCATGCGCGCGGCAAGGCCTTCGCGCCGTCTTGTGGCCGCGCCTTGCCGTCTTCTTGTGTTGATGCGCGCCGCTACCGCCGCGCCCGTACCCGCCGCCGAGCCCGCTGCCGCCTCAGCGCCGCCGTGGTTGCCACAGATGGCCTCGCCACGCCTCGCTGGTCGGTCGTGCTAGCGCCACGCTGGCGGCGGCTAGGGAAACCCTAGCCGCCCCGCCGCCGCCGCCAGGCCGCCGCTGTCAGCCTGCCCCGCAGCAGGTGTCGCCCTCCCTGCAGGTCGGTGTTCAGACTGGCCGCCTCGCCACTGGGCCGTGGCTCGCTGGTGGTCGCCTGGCTGGGTCGTGCTTCTGCCGCCCGTCTTGAAGGGTATCCGTCCCTCAGAGCAGCGAAAGGGGCGTGGTAGGGGAGAGAAAGGGGGCCGGGTTGGACCACTAGCATAAATGAAATAAAAGCCTTCGGGCCGAGAAATGAATTATGCATTATGAAAAGAAAAATACGGAAAGAGAAGAAGGGGCGTGCCGCAGGAAAAGAAAAGAAAAAAATGAATTGCATGGGGCTTGAATTTTGAATTGCATGTGTATTTTCCGCATTGCGAATTTACACTTTGACCCTCGAATTTTATGAAAAGAACGGCGCAGGCTAGGCATGAAATATGAGAAAATAGGGGCTCCTGGACCGGTTTTAAACGGACCAGACTAAGAAAAGAAAAGAATGGGCCGGAGCAGACCGGAAAAATAGGGAATAAAACCTGTTTGCTCTGTAATCTTATGAATAAGTCCTTGGATTTCCTAGAAATTATGAGAAATTTATTAGGCTATTGTTTTACAGAAAAATCATTGGCATTTGAAAAATTGCATGAAATATTTTCTGAATTTAAGAATATTACAGAAAGCCCCCCTAAGAATTATGGAAATTGCACTTAGCTTTTCCTAAGTATTGAAAATTCCATAAAGCCCCTTGGAATTAGTAGAAATTGAAAAAAGCATATATTCAGGCATGAAAGCACCTTGGGAGTTCATTTTCGACCCCAGTTTTGAATTTGCAAGCTTATTTAGCTACTGTTAATTACTTTTATGCAATTATCTTTTGAATTTGCTTTTGTCATTATCAGTTTTGCCTGTTTATTATGTGAATTTGTAATGGCATATAAGTAGGAATATTGGATATACATGAGAATTTATTAATGAAGTCTATCTAGTACCACTCTCTCCATAGATTACTCATAGTAATCTTATGAATGAATTTTGGAATATGAAATTGTCGGGTATCATAATTTATGAATTTGAGAAACTGGTCCCTTGTGGCCTGAATTATCTCACCTGGACATAGGACATGATGATTGTATTCGGTCCCTAGAAACCCAACACTGTCAATCGGTTTAGATCTCTGCAAGGGAAAGAAACCTACCCAGAAGCGTAATCTAAAGCCTCAAGACTTTCTTAAACACCACCTCCTTACCAAATTTTGCATGCATGGTTGAGGGGGAGCACGCTGATGCTATGTGCTGCACTTAAGAAGTGGCTTATGAAACTCAAGCATGCTATCCTGCCATAAGTATAACAGGATTTGGTGCACATAAGGTTTACAGACTATAGAATTACGACCGAGTACAACTCAATATGCATAAAATTTATACGGTCCTTCTCTATGTGACAAGATCACAAACGAGGGATAGTACCTCCCACTTTTCACCTCAGTGCAATTAGAGCAGCTACTAGGGGTGAAAATCCCATTCGTTGGAAGAATGAAGAGAAGGAAAATTATAGAAATTGACCTAGAAAAGAAAGTCCATTGTCCAAGCGACACAAAATAAAAGAATAAAGGACTTGTACATTTCAGATTATTGTAGTGTAGCATAGCGTTTCTGCAATATTTATCTTTTTTATATAGCCTATTTGGCTTAGTAATTTGTAATGATTTTTCTCAGGTTTTTAGTACTCCTTTTAAAGATTCTAAAAATATTTTTAAATTATTTTTTTATAATATTTAAACCTCTCTTTAAATACTCTCAAATTTTGCTGAAATGCTACGCTACGCTACGTTAAGCTGAAATGTACAAGGCCAAAGTCACATAATACAAGCCACGTGACCACTAGGTCAAGATGTGCGATAAATGTGACATTTAGGGGCATTGGTCGAAGATTCGCCGTAAACCTATTGATGAAATTACGGCTTATTAGACCGAAAGAATTTTAAAGCAGTAGAGGTGTCTCACTGTGGCTAGAAAAGAAACCTCTTGGTAGAATACACTTATGAAGAGACCTTTGCATCGCCCATTAATCGTATTGAAGCCACAAGAAGTGGATAAATAAGAGAAGATCTCGACAAATAGAATTGACGCTAAGAGAAAGTGCATAATTGTAGCATTTAATTATGCAAGAGTTGCACTATTACTTTTCTCCCTGCAGATTGTTGTCGCTAATAGACATTTATGAATTTTAGTATGAAGAATTTGAAGCTCTCGAAGAGCACACTATTTGAATGAAAAGAATTGAAGCTCTCGAAGAGCAAACCTTAATTCTCATGTTCGTTATGAATTTATCCTATATTCCAATATATACCCTGAAGTTGCAATCAATATTTGAATTATATGGATTATGAATATTATCATTGCCTGATTGCAATTATGAATAGAACTAGTGTAGTGCCCTATGGAGATATGAATTGTTGGTAGTTTAACAACACCAATAGAATTTTAAGATACGACATAAAGTCTATGGGTATTACATCAGCACTTTAAAAAAGCATTGTTTTACTCGGAATTCATTTGAACTCTCTTAAATTTGAAAGACATCCATGCCGACGGTTTCCGCGTTGAGACCAATAAAGAATGGCAAAAGAATTGTTATGCATTGTGAAGCATGATGGATGTGAGTAATGAATATTAGAATTTTTCTCTCTCCATTTGAATCTGGGCTATACTACATTAGAATGTATTTAGAAGCTCTAATCTCTTCCATCTGGCATCGTAGAATTGTCATCTCAATTATAGAAAAGATGAGGTGCAATCAACTCGCAAGGACATAGCATTAGTATAAGAATTTTCTGAATCATGAACTGGGCACTCTCCTATTAAAGGTTAAGTCGAGTTTTCTCCTTACCTAGAATGCATCTAGGAGAGGTTCGCGGCCGTATGCAGCCCTTGCCAAGGGCACTTAACGACATTTTAGTGCTCACAATTGCTTCCTTGTGGTAAGGCATGAGTTTATTCTCTACATAAACCACATGTTCGTGAAGGTGATCTCGCAGATCATAAGAATTAAAGAATAAATTATCTGATCATTACTATGAAGTCCAAAATAAGAAGGACAATGCTAGCTGATCGATAATCATTGAACTGTATCGAATACCAAAGAATAGCACTATATATCTCATGTTCGAGCGTCATGGACTAGAGATGTCCGGCCGCACTTGCTGAGTTGTCTTATATTGAATAAAGAAATAGAAGCGCGACTAGCAGCCCTCATCAATTAATGAAGGGACACGTAGTCCCACAACATCCGACTAGTGCAAAGAAAAGAAATTTCCCAATTTGAATGCAAGTTTTATGTACCTATACCACACTTGCAATGAATTTAAAAATGACCGAGGATCAATTCCGCCATTAGGGGAGGAATAGAACCCTGAAAAGAAGAATGCCGGGAAAATATGTGGCTAACCTCAGACACCACTAATGCATTCCCGCGCATTAGCCGCACTAGTATGAATTTTAAAGCATTGAAGCAATTAGTAAATGAACTGCCTAGTCATTTTTGTGATTTGAAGGATGTGATCAAGTCGCATTACTGACAATAATGCACCAGAGAGGATCGTTACCATAAAAGGTATCCCTCATTCTGTTCCGATGCCTCAAAGAAAAGGACAAAAAATCTGGTTACTCGAATCCCAAGTATCCGGGGACGCCTGGAGAAAAAGGATAAGAGAGCTTGCCACAACCGATCACGAAAATGCCTCAAAGAAAATAGAAGGGGAGCCAGTTGAGACCTGGCGCTGGTGAGCCTGCTAGCGAGGCACTCCCAGTTTTGAATTTACCGGTACAAGAAGAAAGAATTAAGAAGAAGCCGAAAGACATGCAAACGAGCATGCCGAAGGGCGTGCAGACGAGCATGTGAATGCGCACATCGGCAACCATCTAAAGGTCCTTGCTCCCGCGATTGGGAAATAACGGTGCAGAGCAAGTGATGGTGCAAACAGCACAATTGCACGAAGCACCCCATGAAGAAATGGCCATAAACTCTGTGCACTCCGGGGATATATGAATAGAATCACAGCCAATGTTGACATATACTTTGCAAAGAATATTGCCAAAACAATTGAACTCGATCCCAAGCCTGCATCTCTTTTTGTGTAAGACACGGCTGGACCGAAAAGAATGGAAGAAGGCAATCACCGCGGAACTATTTTCTCTGAACAAAGGAGAAGTGTTTAGGCCTCTCCGCCGCACACTCCCTCGTGTATGCCCGTGGGCCTTTGTTCGTAAGGAGAAATGAAGAAAAATAAAGTGGTATGATACAAAGTAAGGCTGGTAGCAAAATGTTTCACTCAGCGTTTTTGGGTTGATTACGAAGAAACTTATTCCCCAGTCATGGGTGGTGTAACCTTTAGATACCCTTATCTCAATGGCAGTACTCAACTGAAAATTGACAAAGAAAATGAATTGAAAGGATGTTGTAACTGGAATGAGACTTGGATGGACTTATATATGAAGATGCATGAGTATCATTATCCTTGTCGGTGCAATAAATACCGGGGTGTGAAGAGTCCAGCAGGAGGCCAAGAAGGCCCCACGCGTCAGGCGGGCGACCAGGCCCCAGTGTGTGGATGAGCTCCTCAGGAGGCTAGCCCCCTCAGGGCGCCGGGCGAAGGCCCCACACGCCGTCGGGCGACTGCACCCCAGCAGGTGGCGAGCCCCTCGACGCTCAAGCGGGCCCCACGCGTCGGCGAGGCGACGAGCCCAATGGCGTGGGACGAGCCCCTCGAAGACCAGCGAGGGCCCCACACGCAGCGGGCGATCAGCCCAGCGTGCGGGCGAGCCCGCCAGCCGCGCGGGCGAGGGCCCCACATGTCGCGGGCGTGTGGGCGAGCCCCTCGGCGCGTAGGGCCTCCCCATTGCAGCGGGCCCGCGTGGCGAGGCGTTCGGAAGGAGCCTTACGGCGGCTTCCCCGCCAAGGACGAGCGATTCAATGCGACATCACGCACGGATAGACAACAAGAAATGATTACCGCTTCTGAGGACCCTCGCAGGTCCGAAAGCGGGCACATCGTGGCGCAGCCGGAATTGACCGCAGAGAGAGGGTTTGCTTAAGATAGCCGCCGCGCCGGGAGGAGCAGATAGGCCCGCGCGCAGCCTCACCGTGTGTCTGCGTGCGGGTCGAGGCCACTTGCGCGGCACGCGAGGCGGCGCCGCTCGGCGTGAGCAAAAAAGACGTTGCTCTCCCGTCGTGTCTTGTCGATTGTACTAAGAGTATCAGATGTTTACTTTCGGCTCTCCGCCGCTCAAGGCACGTATAAAAGGAGCGAGAGAGAGGGGAGAGGGTACGTGTTTTTTCAAACGGTTCACAAGCATTCTGTAACCACATTCCATTCAACCACAACAAGAAAAGAGCTAAGGCTCAGCAGGAGTAGGACTATTACCCGCAGGGGGTCCGAACTCAGGTAATCTCGTGAGTCGCCTTGTCGCGGCCCCACGCCAAATCGAATCGAGCACGTTGATCGGCTAGCAGATAGAAATCGACTAGGGGTGTGATCCGCGGTGGTTGAGCGGAGAACACGCCGTCAGTGGCGCGCCAGATAGGGGAGCGCTAGCATCAGTCAGTGCTCTTCGACTTCATCGATGGCGGAGCAGCAGTCCGCAATGGATCCGGAAGCAGCTGTCAGAGCCGCGGCCACGGCGTCGGCCGCGGCAATGGCGATAGATCAGCCGGGCGGTAGCCGCCCGCCTAGGGTTGGAACCTGGCGAAAGCAACCACCCCAAGCTGTTAGCGGGCGCTGGCCTTGGAGGAGTGCACTCCAAAGACAGAACCTCCATGCGCTGTGGCCTCGCTGACAACCCACCGGTGCGGTGACTCGGACTTCGACGGTACCGTGGCTGGCGATTTGGCCGCTTCGTCGATGCCGCCATGGCGGTGGTGCAAGTTTCGGAGGCGCGGGAACCGGCGTTTCCGCTTCTTCCCGTTCCTTCTTGCCCTCGCATTTCTCTCGCAGATCTTTTGGCGTGAGGGAGCGGGCCAGATTTACAGAGCTGGCGACTCCTCACGGGTTCGCCAGCAGGCGGCAGGTGGCGGGATCTCCGGTCCCACTTGAGGACCGCCATCCGCGACACGGAGAAGACTCGCGCGACAAGCTCCGCAGCGGCACGACCGGTGCGCGATCAAGCGCTGACGCCGCCGCCTGTGGGGACCAGGAGGGTTCCCGCGACGCTGCCCGCCGGAAGGAGGTGCCTTCTTGGCGCCGTCCGGACGGTGGGCACGGCGGACGGAGGCTTGGCCGAGAGCAGAGGCTGTGGTCGGCCGCCGCGCTTTTCAAGGAGCTGCGCTGAGTGCTGAGGGCCGGAGAGGTTCCGCCACCCCTATCGAGAAGTACGACGGCTCCACCAACCCCGACGAAGTTCTTGCAGATTTACACTACGGTGATGTAGCCGGTGGAGGGTCGGGAAGGTTCCGCGAACTACTTCCCCGCAGTCCTCACCGGGCGAGCCCGCCTCTGGCTCATGAACTCGCCCCGAGTCCGTGGGGTCGTGGAAGGAGCTCTCGAGCTCTTCATCACCAACTTCCGTGGCACGCTTTAGCAGCCCGAGTCGAGGACGACCTCCACAACGTGGAGCAGAAGAAGGGAGAGTCGCTGCGCGACTATATTCGGCGCTTCAGTCAGGTCCGCAATACCATCCCTGACATCTCCATCGACGCCGTGGTCACGGCATTCAGGAGAGGCGCCCGAGACCCCAGGGTCAAGGAGAAGATGGCCACCCGCAAGATCAAGACGACGGAAGAGCTCTTCACCCTGGCGCACAAATGCGCCCTTCAAAGTGAGGCTCGCTCGCCGTACCGCACGGCAGGGACAGCTGCGGGCGGCGAGGCCGGGACTTCGAAAAATCCCGGCAACAAGGACAAGAAGAAGCGCAAGGCGGTCGAGACCGGGCAGGTCATGGCCGCTGAGCGCGACGACGACGACGACAACGACACGCCGCCGCTGCGATGGGCGCGGCAGTGTAAGAAAGGAGGAGGTCACGGCGCCGCCATGGCGACGCCGCCGCGCGGCCCCACCGCAACAGTTCTCACGACGGCCGATTGCCATGTCGCCGACAAGTTGGTGGACAAGCGCCCACGAGCAGCAAAGCAGCAGCGCCCGCAGCGGCAAGGGTAAGGGAAGCGGCTTCGCTTAGTTTTCAGCAAAGCGGAGCGCTGGTCGCCGTCATCCACAGCGGATCGGCCACCTATCCGCCCCACGCCAGCTTTAAGCGCACGATGAGGAGGTGCGCCGCCGCGTTCGCTTTGGGTCAGCAAGGCGGTGGCGTGGTCGGAGCGGTGATCGCGCTCATCCAGCCGATCACCCACCAAGACCGCCGGCCGGGACATCTCCCGATCGTGGTTGCGCCCCACGGTCCGGAATGTAAAGCTAGGGCGGTGCTTGGTAGACGGAGGAGTTCCTCAACCTCCGTCCGCCTGGTCGCCAAGGCGCCCAGATCCAAAGAAGAGAGCTTCGCCCGCACTCCGTTCTTCGCATCGCGCCGGGCCGAGTCCGTCTCACTGGGCGCCAACCTCCGTGACGTTTTGAGGTTCGACAACTTCCGCACCGAGATGCTCGAGTTCGAGGTGGCGGACTTCGACCTCCGCATAACGCCATCTCGGGTCGGCCGGCCGACCAAGTTCATGGCGACCGCCACTATGCGCGTACATGGTGGTGAAAATTCCAGGCGGTGGCCCCATCGTTTGAAAGTGGACCGCCGGAGGCGCCCATCATGCGACAAGGACGCTCGCTTTGGCGGGGCAATCGGCGCCGAAGGTCAAGATTCGACTCGGGAGCTCCTCCGCGAAGATCCGTGCCTCCCTGCTCGTCCGGAGGTTAAGGCGATCTCCCGAGTGAGTCGGACCGGCGAAGACCGTTCGGTGGGCGCCTCTCTCGGCGCCAAATAGGAAGGCGCGCTGTCTCCTTCCTCCGCCTAACGTAGACGTGTTTGCATGGCAACCGTCCGACATGGCCGGGTCCCCTGGAGGTGATTGAGCACAAGTTGGCAACGTTCTCGCCACGACCGTCATGCAAAAGGTCCGAAGCAATCGGTGGAGCGCCGAAGTTATCCGCTAGGAGGTGGACAAGCTTTTAAGGGCGGGTCGTCGCAGCTGCCGCCCATCCTGTGGCTCGCGAACCCGCCCTCATCAAGAAATCCAACAGGCGGTGGAGGATGTGCGTGGATTTCACCGACCTCAACAGGCGTGCCGAAGGATCCGTACTCCACCGCCCGCATTGATCTCATCGTCGATTCCACACGGTGAGTGCGGCGGTATGCTTTCTCGGATGCGCACTCGGGTACCACCAGATTAGCATGGTCAAGAAGATGAAGACAAGACCGTTTTCATGACGCCCATGGGCGCTCATCGCTACACAAGGATGGCGTTCGATGAAGAATGCAGGCCCAACCTATCGAGGGCCATGCACATCGCCATCGCCTCAAATAGGACGGAACTCGGAGGTGTATGTCGACGACACAGTGGTGAAGTCCAAGAAGGCGGAGGAGTTGATCGGCGACTGGAAGAAACCTTCGCCAACTTGAGGAAGCACGCATCAAGCTCAACCCCGAGAAGTGTGTATTCGCCGTTCCGTCGGCAAGCCGCTAGGTTTCTCGTCTCGGAGGGGATTGAGGCGAACCCCGACAAGATCGCGGCGATCGAGAACATGAAGCCCCGACGCGATTTCGCCGATGCAAATGCTTGGTGGGCTTTTGACCTCCCCGGCCGCTTTATAGCTCGCCTGGGGATAAAAGTCTCCACTACTCAAGCTCCCTGAAGAAGACCAACCAATTCGAGTGGACGGCGGAGGCGCAGGAGGCGCTCGACGGGTCAAGAAGTATCTCACTTCCCGCCCGCAGGTTGGTCGCCCGGACCGGCGAGCAGCGATCCTTTATGTCGGCGAACCCCGTGATGGTCGATCTTGGTCTTTGGTGGCGTAAAGGGAAGGAGTTCAGCGCCCTATCTACTACGTCAGCAAGGTACTCCACGACGCCGAGACGAGGTATTCGCAGCACCGAAGATGCTCACGCCAGGCCGACGGCGCCCTTAAGCTGCGTCACTACTTTCAGGGGCGAAATCACCGTCTTGACCTAAGTACTTTGCGGGAGATCCTCTTCAACCGCGAGGCGACGGGCCGCATCTCCAAGTGGGCCATGGAGCTGGCAGAATTCGACCTCCAATTCGCTCCCCGAACGGCCATCAAAGGGCAAGCTCTGGCGGAGTTCGTCAGCGAGTGGACTCCGGCGGACACGGAAGCTGAAGACGTCCCAGTACCCTCGCCGTGGACTCTCTTCTTCGACGGTTCGTTCCGGCTTGAGGGGGCTGGGGCAGGTGTCGTTCTGGTGTCTCCCACCGGCGACATTGTCCGGCACCTGGTGGTGCTGGAGTTCCGCGCTACCAACAACGTCGCGGAGTACGGCGGGTCGCTCATCGGCTCGTGGTGGCCGACCCGGGCATCCGGCGCCGCAAGTCAAAGCGGCTCTCTCTCGGTCATCAACCAGCGAGGAAGGATTTCACCGCCGATCTCGTCATGGCGGCCTACCGCGAGAGGTGCGCCGGTTGGAGCGGCACTTTGAGGGTTTGGGCTTCGCGCACGTCCCTCGCCCGACAACTATATGGCGGATGAATTGTCCTAGATTGCCTCGTCAAAGGCACCTGTTCCGGCTGGGGTTTTTGAAGAAAGACTCACGCTGCCGTCTGTCGCAGCCCCTAATCCTGGCGGGACGACGCTTTCCGACGCAGCTCCACATCATCGGAGGAGACGTCACCAATCTCGCCACAGCCCCGGTTGGAGGAGGAGACGGAAGAACCGCCGAGGCGGTTGAGGCGGAAATGCCAGGCCAGGCAGAGTACGTCGACGACAATGCTAACGTCGTCACACTCGTCCGGGAAGGTCAGTGGATGGATCAGATCCTAGCTTACCTACGGGACGGAGTGATCCTCGACGATGACGCGTCGGCCGAGAAGATAGCGACAAGGCCAAGCGCCACATACGGTAGGTGGGGACCAGACGCGAGGCGCAAACGGAGTTCTGAAGCGCGCCACTCGAAGCGGGAGTGCAATTCACTCGAGATCCATGGAGGCATGTGCGGAGCCATTCCGGAGCCGGGCGTTGGTTGGGAAAGCTTTCGCCACGGCTTTATTGGCCTCTGAGCCTCCAGGATGCCTTCGAGTGGTGAGGAGATGCGGCGTGCCAATTTCACGCTAAGCAGATCCACCGACCGCCCAGAGGCGCAAACCATTCCGCTCTCCCGCCGTTCGCGGTCCGGGGCCGACATCTGGGCCCGTTCTCGCGGCAACCGGAGGTTACACGATCCGTCGCCGTCGACAAGTTCACCAAGTGGGTTGAAGCCACGCCCGATCCGGCGATCACGCCCGCTACTGACCATAAAGTTTATGAAGAGCATCTTCGTCCGGTTCGGCGCCGCCAACAGATCATCACGACAACGGCGCCGATTCAAGAGCGCCGATTTCTAAGACTGGTGCGAAGAGCTGGGTACCAAGCTGTGCTTCGCCTCGGTTGCACATCCAAAGAGCAATGGGCAAGTGGAGCGGGCAAACGCGGAAGTACTCAAAGGGCTCAAGACAAGGGCTTTCGACCGTCTGGAGAAGCGCGGCAAGCGCTGGGTGGAAGAAGTCCCCACCGACAGGGCGCCGCGGACAACTCCCAACCGAGCCACCGCGAGACCCCCCCCTTCTTCGGTGTATGGCTCAGAAGCGGTGCTCCCATTAGAGCTCGCCTTCGGCTCCCCAAGGGTGGCGGCGTTCAGCGAAGACAGAGACCCTGACCGGCGTCAGATGAAGTAAATCTCTGGAGGAGATCGAGAGATGTGGCGGCGATCCGCCGCCAGTATCGCGAGCACTACGCCGTTATCAAGCAAGGCGGGTGTGTGAAGAACATCTGGCGATGGGCGACCTCGCTCGCGCAAAAATCAAGCGCAGCGGCCGCAACAATTTGTCTCCCCTATGGGAGGGCCCTTCAAGGTGGTCTCGATCTCCGTCCGTGCTCGATTAGGCTCGCCGAGGATGGTCGCGATTGGCGAACACTTGGAACGCCGAGTAGCCGAGAAATTCTACTCGAGGTAGTCGTTCCAAGAGCTTTTTGGCCTTCCTTTGGAGCCGAAGGCGAGGTCTTCCTCATTCCCGCTTCGCCTCCGGGCCGCATTGTATAAAGCCATCTGCAATATAAAGATAAGTTCGTCTCCTGTGGCATCTGTCGTTTTTTGCCTTAAAGTCATTAGAAAACATTCGCTGAAAGTCGGTAGCGAAAAAAGTAATTAAGGTGATGGCCCTTAGTTGCAAGAGCAAACGCTTAAGCTTTGGCCGGGCGAGGCGAGGCGACGGAAGGCGGGTTCTAGCTGGTGGTGTGTCTCGATCTGGGCAATGCGCTAACGACGGCACCAGCGTCTAGACCACTTTCGGAAGCTGAGTGCTCGCCACGTAACGTTTAAGGCCGGTTTGCCGAGAGGCCATAAGGGTTGAAGTAACTCGATGCCTAAGGAAAAAGCGCCACTTCCAAGCGTAACGCTCATCTAAAACTTTTGGCGGTCGGGTGCCTCAGTTCCTCTTTTCGCAAGTAAAGATTTACGCGAAGTTTGATCGGGACTCACGACAAAAGAGCAAAAGCTTGCATTAACAGGATTTGTACATGACAAAAACAAGTGAGGGAGTTCGTCTACTCCTCGTCTTCATCGCCCTCTGCTAGCGCAGCGCCGCCCATCATAGAGACGCGGTTGGAGGCGGTGTCAACCCGCGATCGCCGATCCGTCCAGTGGGCGAAAGGTTCCCCGGTAGCGGCGTCGAGGTCAAACGCGGCGTTTTGGGCAAGGCAGTTGTCCAAGACGAATGCGCTGCTTCAAGAGCCGTGGCGACCGTCTTCGATCGCCCGCGCCCGCATCACCACCGCAGATCGCGAGGCCTCGGCGGCGCACCCCACGGCCCCAAAGATATCGCGGCGGTCTCCAATGGGAGTCTGGTGGCGCCCGGTACAGGACGCCCGGAAGCTGTGGTAGGCAGCAAAGGCATGTCGGCGAGACCCGGCGCTTCGAGTGCTCAGCGCGAAGGTCTTCGACGTCTTTGGTGGTGGCGGTAGCGGCTTGCGCCGCCCTAGCCTCGCTGTCGCCGTTTCCCTGGCGGTCTCCCGCTCAAGCGCTGCCGCCGCCGCCGACGGTCCGCGACGCTGGGTTAAAGCGCCTTCTGTGCCGCCAGTGTGGGCAAGGCACGCAGGCGCCTCGAAGAGCGCCCGACGCGGCGGCAATGGCACCTGGCGTTGGCGTCTACCGTGGGTAACGGCGGAGGTACCTCCGGCCTCGTCTCCGTCGAAGGCCGCGGGCAAGCTGAAATTTGGCGAATCGTGCGGGATGAAGCTTGAGGCCCCAGCGTCGCTCTATCCCATGAAGATAAACGAAGCGGGGTTGGTATGCTGGCGCGCAGCATGTTAACCCTAACGTAAAGTGTGCGTAAGTGCAGAAAGCTACTTGAGCGGCAGCGCCGAAAGCAAGTCGCGGGCGGCGCGATCAGCATGGTCGGGCGCTGTCGGGCAAAGGGCTGCACGAGTGGCACCGGTGCAGAAGCGCCCATGACGACGGAGGGCGTAGCAGAGGCGAAAAGTCGGCAGAAGCGTCAGCAAGCGCAGAAGCGTCAGCCTTGAGGAGCAGAAGAAACCGGCGCAAGCGGCCTTGATTCAGAAGAGTCGCCAGCGCTCGCTGGTGGTGGCGGCGGCGGCGGCAGCAGGCCCCCACCGGAGGGGCAGGAGGAGGCGGCAAAAGCTTCGGGACTTGAGGCGAGCTCTCTTTGGGCTCGCCCCTCCCTCGTCGTCGTCGTCATCTTCGGTGAGGATGGCGGCGCTTCGAGAGCGCGGTCGAGTCGGCCGCCACGGCAGGAGAGCGGCGGCGGCCGCGGGAGCTTTGGCGGTCGCTGAGGCGGATCGCGGATCTGTAGTGGTCCCGGGCCACTTGGACCGCAGGACGTGAGACCTCCATAGGGGGGCCGCGCATAAATCTTGGTTGCGCTCCGTGGATCCTGGGCCGCAGAGAGGCGGATGGTCACCGGCAAAGAGATGTCGCCGACGGGCGCGGTCAGGAGTCCCGCCAGCCACTGCCGGAGCACGTTCTCTGGCACATTCCCTGCAGCTGGGCGCAAGAGAGAAGAAGCCATATGTCACAAGGAGTCAAAAGAAAAGACATTCCAAAAGACAAGAAACCCAAATATCAAGGAACATTTACCTCCGGGCGTCACGGACTCCATCGTCATCGCCATAGTCTTGCCAGTAGGCGAACCCTCATGCGGAGCGGCGAGGCGGCGCAAAAAATCCGCCGCAGCGTGGGTTCGGTGAGCCCGTTCTTGGCGGAGCTCGCCGATGCGCGCCCAACATCACCTCGGCTCCGCCGAAGTCGTCGGGTAGAGACCCCGGTGGCAAGGATTCCGCAGACCCTCGGGAGGTCAAGGTTGTCGCACTCACATTGAGTCCTCCACATCTGACCATTGGCGGTGCGATCCTTCCAGTTGGACTTGACCGTGACGGGAGGAAAGCGGTGGCGTCGCGAGCGTAAAGTAGCGACTTCCAATAGCCCCCGCCGGGCGCGACCTCACGCGGCGTGAAGAGCCGCGCCAGAGCGGGAGACTTGGCATCGTCCCCACGAACATCTCGCATAGGTGGACGAAGATGGCCGGTGCCACGGCTGCAATTGGGGAAGGTGTGTCGCTGGATCTCGTGAAGGTAAGCACCCCCAAGAAGAACTCCGAGTATGGCGGGGACGAGCCCCGCCAAAGACGCCGAGTAAGGTCACGATCTCCCGTCGCGCGGGCTTGGTACTATGGTGCGGCGCCGAACCGGACGGAGGTGGGCGGCACGAACCCGCAGAGCGCGTCACCACTTCCTCGCCG
Organism: Raddia guianensis; assembly: GCA_036346415.1. Classification (NCBI taxonomy): domain Eukaryota; kingdom Viridiplantae; phylum Streptophyta; class Magnoliopsida; order Poales; family Poaceae; genus Raddia; species Raddia guianensis. The sequence continues at coordinate 35,173,322 of CM070544.1, forward strand.
GCAATGAGGCGAGCAAGGCTGGCCCAGACGATGGTGCGTCCCCGCGGCGACTCTTGCTGCGTTTGGGCGCCATGGAAAACGGTGGAAGAGTTGGCGAAAAAAGAAGGTGGCGGCGGCGAAGAAGGCTCTGTGGCAGCGGCGAAGAAGGTGAAGGGCAGTTTGAGGACTTGGCGTGCAGACGGATTAGTCGCGGCGCCAAGGAAAGTATTTATAAGCAAGGCGTGCGAGTGCGACAGTTTGGATTCCGTCCCCACGCGCGTGCGCTATCATTGCCCCGCGCGTTTCGATTTCCCGCGAAAAGCGGCGCGGTTCCCCAAGGAAGATTGTGCGCAGGTGGAGAATCAGGCGTATGGCCGCCGCAGAAGGTGAGTCCCCCACGATTCGTCTCCCGCCGCACGAGAAACGAAAAAAGTGTCTGCACGACGGTTCGCGTGTCATGGTGGACCCGGGGGCTACTGTCGGTGCAATAAATACCGGGGTGTGAAGAGTCCAGCAGGAGGCCAAGAGGGCTCCACGCGTCAAAGCGGCGACTGTGCCCCAAGCGTGAGCGAAGCTCCTCAGAGGCCAAGAGGGCCCCACGCGTCGGCGGGCTACGAGTGCCCAGCGTGGGCGAGCCCCTCAGCGCCCGGCGAGGGTCCCACACGTCGGCGGGCGACTGTAAACCAGCGTGTGGCGAGCCCCTCGGCGCGTCAAGCGAGCCCCACGCGTCGAGCGGCGACGTGCCCCAGCGTGTGGGCGAGCCCCTCGAAGACCAGCGAGGGCCCCACACGTCGAGCGAGCGTCGAGCCCAGCGTGTGGGCGAGCCAGCAGCAGCGCGCCGGCGAGGGCCCCACATGTCGGCGGGCGTGTGGGCGAGCCCCTCGGCGTGAGGGCCTCCAGCCATCAGCGGGGCCAGCGTGGTGGAGCGTTCGGAAGGAGCCTTCGGCGAAGGCTTCCCCGCCTGCGAAGACGGCGCATTCAATACGACATCACACGCGGATAGATAGTGAAGAAATGGTTACCGCTTCTGATGACCCTCGCAGTCGGCGAGCATCCTTTGCGGGGGCGCAGTGAATTGACCGGCAGAGAGGGTTTGCTTAAGATAGCCGCCAGCGTCGGGAGGAGCAGGATGGGCCCCGCCCGCAGTCTCACTGGTGTGTCTGTGCGGGTCAGAGGCCACTTGCGAAGCACGCGAGGGCGGCGCCGCTCGGCGTGAGCAGCATCACGTTTTCGTCTCTCCTGTCGTGTCTTGTCAGTGTACTAAGAGTACTGTACTGCCTACCCCTTCGGCTCTCTCCGCCAGTTCAAGGCCTGTATAAAAGGAGCGGAGAGAGGGGGGAGGGGGTACGTGTTTTTTCAAACGGTTCACAAGCATTCTGTAACCACATTCCATTCAACCACAATAAGAAAAGAGCTAAGGCTCAGCAGGAGTAGGACTATTACCCGTAGGGGGGTCCGAACCTGGGTAATCTCTGTGAGTCGCTCCTTGCTGCGTCCCACGCTCAAATCAAACTGAGCACGGTTGATCGGCTAGCAGGATAGAAATCTGACTAGGGGTGTGATCCGCGGTGGTTGAGCGGAGAACACGCCGTCAATCCTAAACCAAGATAGAGTAAATAAAAATCTGTACAGTGTAATCCTTTACATTACCATACAGACTAAGTAAAATAATAAAGCACATACTGAAGTATGAGAAAGAGATGAATGGATTGACCATTGCAGCTTGGGTTAACACCTTAAACATATGCCAAATGAATCTCGCTACACCAATCAACCTACACGTCGATCGTGTTGTAAAGGTTTGATTTTGAGAAGGTGTATCTACGAAAACCCAATGGTTGGTCGGTCATTTCTTATAGACCTAGACCTGTACAGACCTAGGGATGAGGGGAGAATGTTTAGGAACATGAAATTCTGTATCAGAATTTGAATGGCTCATATATCTCGTGAATTGCATTCGGCAGTACAATGCATTAGCCGACTGTACGTTGCAGTTACCGTTAATTTCATCAACTTGGTATAATGCCGTTAATTACAAGAAGGGCATTTGAAAGAATCAAGGACATCTCTCGATACCTCTGAAGAAAGAGAAATCTTGAAATGAAAGGACCAAAATATGAATATGAATATGTTTTCTATGTGGAAAGAATTGGAATTAAGCAAAAGTCGTCAAAGCAGACTCTTATGTCAATGTCGACAAACCACTCGAAAATCATAGTATTGAATGAAGCCTATTATGAATATGCATGGCTTTGAAGAAGGTCATTCCACATTTTCAGTCATGTGAATAGTACATTGAATGAACCCCTACTATCATTTATAAAAATAATGCAGCATATATCGCACAAATGTAAACTGGATATATGTAAAGAAATCTATTAAGTATTTGAACTCCAAATAAAGAAACAGTTTTCTGCACATTAAGTCAATTGAGAATATAGCAGACTTATTTAATAAGTCACTTCTTACATCTACTTTTGAAAGATGCGTGGAAGGAATTGGAATGAAAAGGCTTAAAGAAGTGCACAATTTAGGGAAAGAAACTTCACATATTATGAATTGAAATCTTGAACATAAAGTTCAAGTACCCAACTTGAATGAATGAATACATGAATTATTAAGAAACGTTGGGTGGATCTGTACTCTTTTTTCCTTAAGTGAGTTTTCAATAAAGTTTCTCACGTGAGGTTTTTAATAAGACAAATCCGTACGCACAGCAAACGTATGCTATGTACTCTTTCTCCAATATTTTTTTCACTGGGTTTTTGTGGAGTTTTTGGGTCATATGAATCACACGGCATGGTCTAAGGGGGAGTGTTAAGAAACCACACCTAGCCAACCGGCTTTGGGCCTGGATCGGCTAAGAAGTGAGGCCCACTTGGATGGACTAGCCAAAACCCTAGCACCCAAGCATAAATAGGAGAGGTTCATATCTATTATATATCCATGAGAAAAGAATCCTTCCTCTCCTACATCTCTGTGTTCATCTGTGATTGTTCTTCGCCGTTTACGATCTACCCACTGCTAGGCAACCTCGGACTACACTCAGTAGCGTGGTTGTCTAACAACGACGACCTGAGAAGAGGAAGACGGCGGCGCGAGGTGAGTCAAAAATCGATGGGTTAGCAAATTCGTAAAAAAAATCTTCTTTCCCTAATGGGAATTCGTACCATCTCCGATTCACGTTTTGTTTCCTCTGACTCCGATGCTGACGCCGACACAGGCTTCCGTCCGTCCGTCCAAAGGTGAGGTCTTGGGGATTTCGGATTCCTTCCTTCTCCTTCTCATCCTTAAAAACAATCACCAATCTCCAATTGTTTGTTGACTGTTCTGCGCTGCAGATTCCAGACTTGGGTTGGCCGGGATCGGGATGCCGGCGGCGCGGATGAAGCGCGCATCCGCAGTGCAGGAACCCAGAGCAAACAGCGCTCCGGCGCTGGTCCCGTTCAGGAGGAAGCGCGCATCCGCGGTGGAGGAACCCAGAGCAAACAGGAGGAAGCGCACCGCCGGCGCATCCTCGGTGGAGGAACCCAGATCCAACTCATCCCCCTGGGCGTCGCTGCACCAAGACATGATCCGCCTCGTCGCGTGGCGCGTGCTGGCCGGCGAGAACGGCATAGCCGACTACCTCTGCTTCCGAGCAGTTTGCTCCTCTTGGCGATCTAGCACCGTGTGCCCGCGCGGCCGTGGTGTTGTCGACCCGCGCTTCCACCCACGCCACTGGATGCTGCTGCCGGAGGGCTACCGCCTGTATCCAGGCCACACCAAGCTCCGTGGTTGTGTCCGCTTCATAAACCTTCGCACGGGCGCCATCGCACGCATCCGCCTCCCTATCTTCAAAGACCACTTCGCCCTGGACTCCGTCGACGGCCTCCTCCTCCTGCATCGGGACCACGACATGGCCGCCCGCCTCCTCCACCCCTTCACCGGAGACATAGTAGATCTCCCGCCGCTCATAGTCCTCATTCCGCCGCTCGAGCCCTTGCAGCCTGCTTCGCGATTTCTGTTCAGGAATGTCAGCGCCACCGCCGTCAGCGTCAACCCCGATGGAGTGATCACTGTTATGCTCGCCTCTCATCGTGACGACGTATCACGCATAGCCTTTGCTACCTCAGAGGATCAGCAGTGGACTCTCTCAAGTTGGGAAACCAAATACAGGGTGACAACCCTGTCATTGCAAGGCAAGCTATACTTTGTGGCACCGGAAAACGAGGTTTTTGAGGTTTTTGTGGTTGAGCCACCTCGGAAGAAGGTTTATTCCACAAAAATGTACAGGAGATAGCTCCCTCTTCCTTTCGCAGGATAGAAGCATCTGTGTCTCCTCTAAGGCTCATCCAACGATTGCGGGTGACTCCGTCGTTGACACTGATCTAGAGTTTAGCTGTCTTAAAAATTACCACCTTAAGAGTGGCACCAGGTCGACAGCTACCGACGGACATATCTTTCACGGCCCCATACCATCTCCCTACACCATCATCCACCATATCTACACTTGTTGTGTGCGTCTATTTTGGTGAGCATGTCAACACTGTTTTTTCCTACATGGTCAATTTGCTCCCCAATAACTTCTATTCCTTGGTAGCTGACTTTTGTTTATGGATCTGTAGGAATAAAGGGCAAATATTTTGCAAGAGACGTAATGACCGCCCCAGCTGGGGAGCGAAGAAGAAGTGGCGTTTCGGGGTGAGTCCTTGAGTTTTTTTTTTTTTTCTTTTTGAATGGTTACTAGTGCTTTCTTTGGTGATACATTGTTTACGATCATGAATGACATCATATCATGCCCTCCTCTCATATTGTTTATGCTTTGCTGTTATATTAGCGATCTGAGCCATTGATATCAAACCACCGAGCAGTTGTTTTCGGCAACTTCCTCTGGTTTCCAACCCATAGCAGTAAATATTATTGCATTTGCTTGTCTAAGTAGCTAAGAGCTTTTGTGCATTCACAAGCAGTGGTAGTTGCTTATCTGATGAACCTATTGTTATCTTGCAGTGACACATAAAAGTTAGAATAGTGTCCATTGTTTTGTTGAAACGAACTGTACATTTGCCATTTATATGTGAAATATTGCTACTGTTGCACTTACTAGCTGTTTTTTTAATTGACAAGATTCTGGGTCAATCCTGTTTAGATATTTGCTATTGCTATTACCTTTATTCCTTAACATCATTCGCACGTACAGTGCATACATACATTGCCATAGCAGTATGACCTCTCCAGTAAGTGTTTTCTAATTTATTATTGTTCTTTCACTAGGGCTGAAGGACAGTGGATTCTTCTACAACTTTCCTGGAATGTCAACTAGGAAGGCTTTTATTTATTTTAGCATGCATGTCACTCTCTTTGGCATAATATGCTACATCTCTGCAATGCCAATGTCTATTTATTTATTTTTTTGGCTTAGGTGAAATGTATTATGAAGTCGCCAGCAACTTTATTTATGTGCGGCTTAGGTGAAAATGTATTCTCAACTCATTGTGACAGATCCATAAAAACAATTTTTTTACTGTTATTATGTTGGAATTTGTGGTTATTATGCTTGGCACAATCTCACAATGAACTACTTTTTTTGTGGTTAGTATGTTTGTCTCAGTTTCTTGAATGAACATTTGTGTTTGTTGCCATTGGTAGGGGACTAGGGGTGGCAAATGCAACTGAAATATCCGAGACATACGAGGTATCCCATATACATATACAATATGTACTTTTGTTCTTGGAAATACTATTTTATCCACTCTGCTCGTAAGAATATTCAAAATAATGGATGAATATCTATAGTAGTATGAATTCATGTTTTTATAGGTGAAATAATATATTATTGCGATCAAATATGGGAATTTGTGAGTAATATTTGTACTGGAATCAGAGAATATCCGACTCCTTTTCCGTATCTGTTTTTTTGTGATATCCGAATTTGATCTGTATTTGACTTAAAAAATATCCGAATCTGATTTGTGCCTAAATTCGGATATGAATATAGTAAGACCACTACCAATCTGTTGCCACCCCTAGTCATTGGCTCAATTCAGCCACAATTCTCTCTTCATATCAGAAACAACATGCATTCAATCTTATATAGAAAAGTCTAGTCAACTCTTTTAACAATGGAGCGTTTTTTTATTAATGGTTTTTTTGTTGTTGACATGAAAAGTCTAGTCAACTCTTTCTATGTTCTTGTATGTTTGTCATTTTTAGGACTGCAGGTCGCGGAGCGTTGTGGCTCGGAGGCGTGCGAGGTGACCTTTCGGCCTTGCGCCCCAAAGAGTTTGACCTTCGCTCCACAAGTGTTGAGCCGGGCGAGCGAAGGCCTCTGCTTGTGGGGATCTCATTTGTGGAAACTATGGCTGGAACAAAACCTCGTTTTCTGATTTTTTTTGGCTCGGTTTAAAATTCCATCCGATTCAATTTTGGATTGTTCCAACATTAAAATTAGTTGATTTTAGACAACCTTGAAATGCACTTTGGCTCGGCTCCGGCTCGGCTCGTGGGCTCGGTTGTAAATTTACCCTAAAAAAACAACTAAAATCATATAGAATCAATCTACATCAATTTTAGAAGAGGCTCGGGGAAAAGCTCGGTTCCACCCCTAGTGGAAACCGGTCGAGTAGCTTATCTCCTTCGGTAGGGGACCACTTAGGGGTAGAACACCCTGACGTAATCGTTGGTCCCCACAGTAAAAGTGAGGGCATCCATGTGTCGATATGTAATGTTGTCCTTTAAGTGGGCTACGCCCCTGTAAATATGGCCCTACCCCTTTCATTTGGGGTAGAGGACATTGTGTCTTGAGATTAAAGAATTATGTTCCCTATCATTCTTAAAAACAATCACTGTCTCGATTTGATTAACAGTGCCGCTGTCTGTGGGGAACGGAGTTTGAGCGAGTCGCAATGCCTCCTAAAAAGAAGCCAGGGGAAGGCTCAGCAAGCGAGGCCCAAAACCCAAAACCCACCTGCCCGACTACCAGTTGAAGGGCACGATGAAGTGTGCCAGGAAAGGGGGACCGGGGAGCAGGCCCTGCTAACACAATCAGTAAATATAGGGGAAGTTCAGCCTCCACCACCCTTACCTACCACCCAAATTGTTGGCAGTGGTCCTCTGCCCACAACCACTCGACACTTGGGGACTAGCGCTCCGCTGTTCCCAACCACAAACAACTCACCAAATGCGAATCTCCGACAACACACACAACAGGGTAACTTGGCGAGTTACCACTTGAAGGGGAAAGCGAAGCGCAAGTGCCAAACTTGCCGTGTAACAACAGAAACACCGAACCAACTCTCAATGTACACAACCATGAGGATGTCGAGCGCAACCAAAATACGCTAATGAGAGAGTTCCTCGATGAAAGAAGGCAAATGAAGGCGACACTGTAAAGGCTGGCAAAAGGAAAATGAGGATTTACGGAATCGCATGGACCAAAGAGCCAATCAAGAAGATAACCTAGAAAATCTACAGGAGGAAAGTAACCATCCGAAGCAAACAAACGTTGATCAAACTTCCATATTGCAAGTGAGAGAAAGAGCACCATATGATGGGGCAAGAAATCCGTTATGTGAAGAGCTGCGAAGAACAAAATTGCCGAAGGACTTCAAAATGGCAAACATAACCAAGTTCGCAGGAACAACAGAGCCAGAAGAGTTCCTCCAAGTGTACAAGACGGCAATTGAAGCTGTAGGTGGCAACGAGGATGTAAAGGCGAAGGCGTTAGCTTTGGTTCTTGAAGGGAAGGCACTCTCATGGTACTCCTCCCTGCCAAGCAACACTATAAGAAATTGGGAACAGTTGCGAGACCAACTGGCAACAAATTTCCATGCAAATTATGAAGCAAAAAAAGTCGAGGCAGAACTGTTCGCAACACAACAGAACGAAGGGGAATCGCTCAGAGCGTACTTCCGAAGATTCACTGAGGTAAAATGCCAGTTCCGAGGAGTAAGGGAAACAACGGTGATCAATGCAGCTACTTTCGGCCTAGAGCCGGGCCAGCTAAGGGAGAAATTAATGAGGAAAAGTCTAGCCATAGTAAAGGAACCTTTTACAAAATGGAGGAATACGTGAGAGCAGAAGAAGACACAACACGGCTCCAGGCAGTAAAAAACAAAGCACCTGAACTTAATGCCCCGAAGGAGAAAAAACAAATCCAGGAAGTCGATAAGAAGCAAAAGCAGTACGAGGGGTATTACAAGAAAGGAAGAAGGGTGAATAATGTGGAAGAACAAAATCAAAATGACAAATGAGCCCAAAGAGGAAGAGGCCGCGATGAGGCGGGGTGGCCGTGGGCGCCATTACGCCCAAAGGACAAACCTGCGAGATACATGGTGATTGTAATCACCTCACGGAGGAATGTTACACGATTCAAGCCATGAAAAGATACACAGAAAGGGTAAAGGATAAGAGAGAAGAAAATGCAAAGCAGATAGTCCCATTGTAGCAGTTGCGGATCGAGGCTCCCGATCAACAAAACCCTAAGCGGAGAGTGATAAACATGATTTCGGGAGGGTCATCGATGCAACTCACCTCAAATTGAAAGCGCAAAGCGCATTTGAGAGAAGTGAACCATATGGTCACCAAGCCCGCGGCCAGGAAGATGCAAGCCGAGATAACCTTCAATGAAGAAGACGCAAGCGGAGTGCATTTCCCGCATCAGGATCCGCTGGTCAATCAAGCGGGGATCTACGACTACGTTGTGCGAAGGATATTTATCGATGGGGGAAGTTCTACAGATGTGTTATTCGTTGAGGTTTTTAAGCAAATGCTCATCCCAAAATACAGACTTCACGAGTCAGACACACCGTTTTTAGGCTTCGGAGGAAAATCAATAAAGGCGTGGGGGCGTATAACGTTGCTAGTAACGCTATCGCAAGATGGAAGAATGTTGACGAAGGAAATAACCTTCAACGTGGTGGACATGCCATATCAATACAATGCCATATTTGGAAGGGGATTTCTAATGGAGTTTAATGTGGCGCTTCATCGCAACTATCTCTGCATGAAAATACCCTGCGAGGATGGGGTCATAACCATCCGGGGAGACCAAAAGGTCGGAAGGCATACAGAAGCATCTTGCACGCCACCATCCAAGCGTGTCCACGTAACGGAGGCAAGGCCTCAGGAAGACAAAGCTTGGGCTCCAAAGGCAAGGCCCGAAGGTCAAACAAAGAAGGTGTCGATGATTAATGTCCTAGGGCAGAAGGAAATCACCGTTGGAGAAGGCTTACCACCAGCGACCGAAGCTCAAATCATTGAGACGTTAAAACAAAATAAAGACATATTTGCGTGGACAACAGAAGAGTCTGAAGGGGTACCTGCGAGCATAATAGAGCATGCCCTGGAAGTCAGGCCAGAATGCACACCCAAAAAGCAAAAGCTAAGAAAAATGTCAGAGGAAAGACAGAGAGCTGCCAAGGGCGAGGCCCATAAATTGCTCAGCGCGAAGGTAATCAAGGAAGTCACACATACAGAGTGGTTAGCAAACATTGTCCTCATCAAAAAGAGCAATGGAACCTGGAGAATGTGTGTTGATTTCAAACATCTCAACAAAGCCCGCCCGAAAGATGACTTCGCACTACACAGAATAGACCAGCTGGTTAACTCAACAGCAGGATGCAAAGTATTAAGCTTCCTGGACGCACATTCGAGCTATCATCAAGTGTATATGCGTAAGGAAGATCAACATAAGACATTATTCATAAGACACCCCGGCACGTTCTGCTTCACAAGAATGCCCTTCGGCCTGAGAAATGCAAGTGCAACCTTTGCGAGGCTCATAACAAAGGTACTGGCAAAAAAACTGGGGAGGAATATCGAAGCTTATGTGAATGACATAGTAGTAAAATCATGGGAATATAAAATTCATCACGAAGACTTGCAAGAAACATTTGATAACTTAAGAGCCGCAAAGATAAAGCTAAACCCTAACAAGTGTGTCTTTGTTGTTCGCGCAGGGAAATTGCTAGGATTCCTGGTGTCGGAGCGAGGAATCGAGGCGAACCCTGAAAAGGTTAGAGCAATCCAGGAGATGGAACCGCCAAGGAACACCCATGAGGAACAAAGGTTAATAGGAAGGTTGGCAGCACTAAACAGGTTCCTCGCAAAATCAGTAGAAAAAAGTGCATCATTCTTCAAGGCACCGCGAGGATCTGATGGGGCACGGAGTCCCGATCTTCCGATAGGTCGGAGATAATTCGATTGGTGGAGGCTCAACGTTCACGATCCGATCTTCGACCAGAACCGATCTAGGCGACAATCGCTACACCACCGCTCCGTCGTTATCAAGCAAGCGAGGCACGATTGACCTAGCCACGAAGGCTTGTTCACGCAAGCGAATCGAAGAACATGTGCAAAACGGGAAAAACTCAAACTCAATTTGCAAGTATGGATTGAGATCGAAGTGTTGGGGTTCAACAAACCGAATATCGGCGACTACGATGGCGAAAAATTCTTAAGCAAAACCCAAGTCTAAATAGCAATGACGGTGGCCATATAAATAGTGTATGGGGGTGACCAAGCGGGTGGAGGAGAAACCCTAGAGTTACATGGGCCATGGGCGAAAGTGAAGCGTCGATGGCGTGTTCTCCGCTCAACCACCGCGGATCACACCCCTGGTCGATTTCTAGTCGCTAGCCAACTCGATCAAGCTCGATTCGATTCGGCGTCGGGCCTGACAAGGCGACTCTCAGTTACCTGGTTGGACCCCTCGCGGGTAATAGTCCTACTCTGCTGAGCCTTAGCTCTTTTCGATTGTGGTTGAAAGGGAATGTGTTTCTGGTGTTTTCCATGCACCAATGCCCCCTCTCACCTCTCTCTCCTCTCCTTTTATACAAGCTTTGGGTTTGGCGGAGAGAGCGAGAGGAGTGGCGATGCAGTGCTCTCGATACACCGACAAGACCTGAAGAGAAGAGGCAGCGTCTTGCTTGCCCGCTTGGCAGCCCGCCTCGCGTGCTTCGCAAGTTGCCTCGACCCGCATAGTCACACCGGTGAGTCTGCGGGTGGGGCCCCTACTCGCTCCTCCTCGACACAGGCGGCCTCCTCAAGCAAACCTTCTCTCTGCAGGTCAATTCTTCTGCGCCCACAGTGATGTACCGCTCGGACACGCAAGAGTCCTTTATGGCAGTAATCATTTCTTCCTCTGTCTATCCGTGCGTGATGTCTCATTAAATGCGCCGTCGCCCAGTGCGGGAGGCCTTCGTCGAAGACTCATACGCAATGCTCCACCGCCTGTGGCCCCTTTGGCGCATGGCCCTCGCTGGTCTCGGAGGGGCTCGCCCACGCCACGCCCTGGCGCGTGGGGCCCTCGCCTCACCGTCGGAGGGCTCGCACGCGCGCTTGCTTTGGCGCGTGGGGCCCTCGCCTGCTTGCCAGGGGGCTCGCGACGCGACCCGCCTGGTGCGTGGGGCCCTCCTCACCGTCGGAGGGCTCATGCCCACGCACCGCTGGTGCGTGGGGCCCTCTGCCTGCCAGGGGGCTCGCCCGCGCACCGCTGGTGCGTGGGGCCTCCCGACCTCGAGGGGCTCATGACATCATGGCTGGGCCTTGCTCGCACTTTGGCGTGGGGCCTCCCGACCTCTGAGGGCTCGCCATGCTGGGGCCTTGCTCGCCTTTGCCTGCGTGGGGCCCTCCCGGCCTTCCCTGAGGGGCTCGCCGCCATGTGTGGGGCCTTGCTTTCGCTCGCTGGCGTGGGGCCCTCTGGCCTCTGAGGGGCTCGCCCGCCTGGCTGGGGCCTTGCTCGCCTGGCTGACGCGTGGGGCCCTCTGGCCTCTGAGGGGCTCGCCCATGTGGCCAGGGCCTTGCTTTCGCCCTTGTGCGTGGGGCCCTCTGGCCTTCCTAGGCCTCTTTGTACCCCCCGGTATTTATTACACAGGCAGTAGCCGGGTCCACCATGATCTGTGAACCGTCAGCGCAGATACTTTCCATTTCTTGTGCGGCGGAGGCGAATCGTGGGGGCCCACCCACTGCGGCAACCCGTCGCTGATTCTCCACACGCACACGATCTTCCTTGGGAACCACGCCGCTTTCGCGGAAACCAAAAAGCAGCGGGGCAATGATGGGCGCCTTGGCAGCGGAATCCAAACCGTCACGCTCGCGCCCCATGCCTATAAGTACTTCTCTCAAAGCCGCGGCCAATCCTTCCGCACGCTAAGTCTTCAAGCTGTCCGCTGCCTTCTTATTGCTACAAACATCCTCGCCAAGCGCCACCAAGCCTTTCGCCGGCGCCACCGCTAAACTTTCCATGGCTCCCAAGCGCGGCAAAAGGCCGCCCATGAGGATGCCGCACCATCTTCGGGGAGCTGCTGCGCTGCTTCCACTTGTCGATGAGGATCGGGTGGCGGCGGCAGTCTTCGATGCACCGACCGCGCCGCCCGGTTCAGCCCGGCACCATCGCCAGGAATCCTCGCCGGGGAGATTGTGACCTTCTCTGGGCGTCTTTGGCGGGCCTTGTCCGCCGTACTCAATTCTTCTTGGGGGTGCTCGCCTTCTCACGGGATCTAGGCGGCGCGCTTGTTCCCAACTCAATCATGGCCTGGTCATCTTCGCCCCTCTGCGAGATGTTCGTGGGGCGATGCGAACCTCCCGCTCTGGCGCCGACTCTTCGTCTTGCACACGGGCTCGCGCTCGGCCGGTTGGGAAAGCTGCTACTTGGCGCTCCGCGTCACCTCCGCCTTTATCCTGCCGCGGTCAAGTCAAGCTGGAAGGGCGGCACCGGCGATGGGTATGCGTGGAGGACTCCGGCGCTGCGAAAATCTTGCCCTTCCGGCGATCGCGGAGCCATCGCCGGCCGGGAGCCCAACCGAGCGATCTTGCGAGCACGGAGGTGATGGCGGCGCGCATTGCCGAGCTCCGCCGCGAGGCTCACCGGAACCCGTGGTGGCGGACTTTTTGCGGCGCCGTCTTTGCCGCTTCCGGCGAAGGCGCGCCCGCTGGGCGTACTACGGCGACAACGGCGGGACCCGACTTTGCTCTTGGAGGTGAATACCCTCACGCTCTTTTGGGTTTCGTACCTTCTTTCTTTCCATTTTTGGCTAACGACCGACTTAACTTTGCTTCTTCTTTGGGTGTTGGTGATGGGAACGTCTTGAGGCGGCGTGCTCGGGGGTGGTGGCGGGCTATTGACCATGCCGGCCGGCGACATCGCCTGCCAAGCGGGCATCCGCCCCTCGTGATTGGGACCAGCGGGGCTCAACCCTACTGCGGCGTTGCCCTAATGGAGGTCTCGGTCCTGCGGTCCAAGTGGCCGGGGACCACTGCGAGATCCATGAGCCGCCTCGGCGACCGCCAAGCTTCGCGGCGGCTGCTTGCTCTGCCGTGGCTGCTGACTCCGCCAGCGCTCTCGAAGCGCCGCCTCATCCTTGCCGTCGGCGAGCGGCGGCGGCGAGGAGGAGAAGCGGCTTCGAAGAAGCGCGCCCTTCAACCGGGCTTCCGCCCGCCACCGCCGGCTCAATCGGCGGGGCCTGCGCTGCTACCGCCGCCGCTCGCCACCGGGCAGGCGGCGACTCATCGAAGCTGGCGCGCTGCGCAGTTTCTTCGCTCCTCTGACGCGGCGCGCTCCTGGCGGCGCTATTATGTTGGCGCTCCTGCCGCACCGCTTCGTGCAAGCACCGGCGTCTGGTTCGACAGCGGTGACATGACATCATAGGCCGCCGCCGCAAACAAGCGACTTGGAGCTCCCCTTCAGCTTTCGCCTTTAAGGCGCCGCTTCAGTTGGCTTTCCTGCGCTTACGCACATTTCGCGTGGGGTTAGCATGCTACGGTTTTGCATACACGAACCTGTTTGTCCCTCACAGAGCAGGCGGACGGCTGGAGCATCGAGCTCCGCTCCCAGCGACTTCGCCAGCCCCAGCCTGCCCGCTCCGCCGGCGGAGGCGCCTGCGTAACGGAGAGTTTAGCGGCGGCGGCGGAGAAACCTCTCGCCACCTCGCCCGTGGCCTGCGCCGCCATCTCGGCCGTGACCGCCCGGCGTGGGGCGTTCCTTTGGCGCCGCACCCTTTCCCTTTGGGCGGCGGGAGAAGCCCTTGCCTTGGCGGAAGCGTCTGCCGGCGGCTGCGGCGGGCCCTTGGCCAAAAAACGCCGCGAGAGGCGATGACCCGCGAGCTGCGGCGTAAGCCGCCATTGCCTCGGCCGCCAAGCGGTCGAAGACCTCCTTTGGAGCACTTGGCGCCTCCGGACCCTCGCCGACATCTGCAGACCGCCTACCGCGGACCGGGGCGCCTGCATCCAGGTGTTTCTGCATCCCCATTGGCGGAGAGCAGCTGCGCGATCTGTTGGCGCCGTGGGACGAGCCGCAAAGCCACTGACGTCCTTCCGGCGGCGGCTGCGGACGCGAGCGATCGAAAGCGGTCGCCAAAGGCGCTCTCGGCAGCGCGGTTCATCTTGAGCAAGCTGTCTTTTTCGAGACGCGCGCGTTTGATCTCGACGCCGCCACGCGAAGCCCCAGCGCCCGGCTGGACGGTTTGAGCGGTAGCGGGTTGACACCGCCGACCCGCGTGTCCATGATGGAAGCGCGCCGCTCGGTGAAAGCGAAGGCCGAGGAGAATGGCGAGACTCCCCGCCTTTTGCCTTGTAATTGTTGCCTATCAATGCAAACAAACTTTTGCTCTTTTCTTTGTGAGTCTCACTTGAACCGCACAACTTTAACTTGCGGAATTGAGCGGGGCACTGGCGTAAGGTTTTAGGATGAGCGTTACGCGCAAGTGGAGCTATTTCCTTAGGCATCTGGCTACTTCAACCCTTATGGCCTCTGCAACCCAACTTAAACATTACGTGGCGGCGCTTAGCTTCGGAAGTGGTCTAGTATTTGGTGCCGCCGTTGGCGCATTGCCTGAACCGAGCCGACACACACTGGGCTAGAACCGCCTTAGTCCGCCGCCTCGCACTGGCGTAAGTTATAAGCGTTGCCTTTGCCACTAAGGGGCCATCGACCATAAGTACTTTCGCTACCGACTTTTCGTGAGAATGTTTTCTATGAGACCTTTCTAAGGCTAAGCCACCGATCGTAAAAAGCTTTAGATGAGCTTTCCGTTGAAAGTGGCGCTTTTTCCTCGGGCATCTGGTTACTTCAACCCTTATGGCCTCATAGCGAACCGACCCTAGACATCGGCGTGGCGAGAACTTAGCTTCGGAAGTGGTCTAGTCGCGGTGCATTGTTGGCGCATTGCCTAGACCGAGCCGACACACGAGGCTAGAACCGCCTTCCGTCCGCCGCCTCGTACCAACCATGAGTCGTGGCGCTCGTCCTTGCAACTAAGGGGCCATCGCCTTGAGTACTTTTTTTTTGACTTTCAGCGGAATGCTTTCTATGAGACTTGGCGAAAAAAGCAGATGCCCACAAGGAGATAGAACTTATCTCTTATTGAAGATGGCTCGAGGCGGCGGTGAAGGAAGAAGACCTTGCCGCTCGGCTCCTCCAAAGGCCGAAAAAACTCTTGGACTGCTACCTCACGGGTAGAACTTCCTCGGTACTCGGCGTTCAAGTGTTAGCCAATTCGCGACCATCCTCGAATCTGAGCTGGCCCGACAGGCGGGAGGCGAGACCACCTTGAAGGGCCCTCCACGGGGAGACGATTTGTTGCGCCCGCTGCGCTTGGATTTTTGCGAAGCAGGTCGTCCTGCCGGTGTTCTCACACACCGCCTTGCTTGATAGCGGCGCGGCACCTGCTTGATACTTGGCGGCCGGATCGCCGCCATCTCGGATCTCCTCGGAGATTTACTTCATCTGGCGCCGGTCGAGTCTTGATCTTCGCTGAGCGCCGCCACTCTTGGGGAGCGAAGGCGAGCTCGATGGGAGCACCGCCTCGAGCCATACACGGGAAGAAGGGGTCTCGCCCGGTGGCTCTGTTGGGAGTTGTCATGGCGCCCTGTCTGATGGGAACTTCTTCCGCCCAGCGCTTGCGCGCTTCTCCAGTGATCGAGCGCCCTTGTCTTGAGCCCTTTAGTACTTCGCGTTCGCCGCTCCACTTGCCCATTGCTCTTGGTGCGCAGAGAGGCAAAGCACGACTTGGTACCCAACTCTTCGCACTGATCTTGGAAATCGGCGCTTTTAGGCGGCGCCGTTGTCGATGATGATTACATTGGCGACACCGGCAGACGAAGCGCTCTTCATAAACTTGATAGCAGCTGCGGATGTGATCGCCGGGACGGCGAGGCTTCAACCCACTTAGTGAACTTGTCGATGGCGGCGAAACGGATGAGTATATCCTCCGGTCACCGCGGGAATGGGCCCGAATGTCAGCCCCGGACCATGAGCGGCGAGAGGCGGAATGGTTTGCGGCGCTGGGCGGTCGGTGGATCTGCTTAGCATGAAATTGGCGCCGCATCTCCTCACCAGCTCGAAGGCATCACGGAGGCGATAGGCCAATAAAACCGTGGCGAAAGGCTTTCCCAACCACGCGGCTCACTGAATGGCTCCGCATGCCTCCATGGATCTCGGAGAGAATTTCACTCCCGCTTCCCGGTGGCGCGCTTGATAGAACTCCGTTTGCGCGTACAGCGTCTGGTCCCCACCTACCGAGGCGTGGCGCTTGGCGCTACGCGCTATCTTCTCGGCCAAGCGCGTCATCGTCGGGGATCCTCCATCCAGCGGTAGGCTAGGATCGGATCCATCCGCGACCTTCCGGACGAGTGTGGCGATGTTACGTACATTGTCGCCGGCGTACTCCGCCTGGCGGCGTTTCCGTCTCAACCGCCTCGGCGGTTCTTCCGCCTCCTCCCTCTGTCCAGGGGCTGCGGCGAGATCGGTGGCGTCTCCTCGAAGGTGGGAGGCTGCGTCGAAGCGTCGTCCCGCGCCGAGTGGTAGGGCTGCGGCGGACGAGCTGCGTAAGTCTTTCTTCAAAGACCCGGCCGAGCAGGTGCCCTTGGCGAGGCAATGCAGGGGCAGTTCATCCGCCATGTAGTTGTCACGGCGAGGATGTGCCACGAAGCCCAAACCCTCAAAGTGCCGCTCAACGGCGTACCTCGCCCGGTAGGCCGCCATAGCGGGATCGGCGGAGAAATCCTTCCTCGCTGGTTGATGACGGGAAGAATCGCCTTTACTTGTAGCGCCCGGATGCCAAGGTAAAAGCCACCCAGGCGAGCGGCGATCCTTCATACTCGCGGCGTTGTTGGTGGCGCGAAGTCCAACACCACCAGTCTTGGGACGACATCGTCGGTTGGAACACCAGGGCAGCCTTGACCCAGCCCTCCGGCGGAATGAGCCGTCGAAGAAGAGAGTCCACGCGAGGAGGCTGGGGTATCTTGACTTCGATGTCGCCGGAGTCCACTCGCTAATGAACTCCTTGAGCTTGCCCTTTGATGGCCACTCGGGGCGAATGAGATCGAATTCCGCCAGACTCCATGGCCCATTTAGCGTCGACCCGTCGCCTCGCGGTTGAAAGGATCTCCGCAAGGATACTTAATCAACATCGTGACTTCGCCCACTGGAAGTAGTGGCGTAGCTTTCGGGATCTTGTCGGCCTGGCGTAGAGCATCTTGGTCTTTGTGAATACCTTGTTTGGCGTCGTGGAGGACCTTGCGGCGTAGTAAATGGGCGTTGAGCGCCCTCTCTTTCGCCACTAACACTTGCTGACCGCTGGGGTTTTGCGGCGGCGAGGATCAGCGGCTCGCTTGGTGCAGGCGACCACGCGGGCGGGAGGTAGATACTTCTTGAACCGTCGAGCGCCTCCTGCGCCTCCGCCGTCCACTCGGTGGTTGGTCTTCTTTAGGAGCTTGAGCGGTGGAGACTTTTGTCCCCAGGCGAGCTATCAAGCAGCCGAGGGGAGGTCAAGCGACCCACCAAGCCTTTGCATCTGCGAAGTCGCGTCGGGGCTTCATGTTCTCTATCGCTGCAATCTTGTGGGGTTCGCCTCAATCCCCCTACGGGAGCGAGGAATCCCAACGGTTGCCCGGCGGAGCAGCGAACACGCATTTCTCGGATTAAGCTTGATGCAGTGCTTCCTCGGGTTGGCGAATGTTTCTTCCGGTCGCCGATCAACTCCTCGCCTTCTTGGACTTCACTACGGATCGTCGACATACACCTCCGAGTTCCGCCCTATTTGGGGCGGTGAGCGATATCATGGCCCTCGATAGGTCGGGCCTGCATTCTTTAATCCGAACGCCATCCTCGTTATAGCGATAAGCGCCCATAGGCGAACGAAAGCGGTCTTGTCTTCATCTTCTTGGCCATGCTAATCTGGTGGTACCCAGTACGCATCGAAGCTTCTGTTGCTCGCACCCGCGGTTAGTCGGCGATGAGATCGATGCGGGTAGCGAGTCTGGATCCTTCGCACGCCTTGTTGAGTCGGTGAAGTCACGCACATCCTCCAACGCCCGTTGGATTTCTTAGCGAGGCGGGGTTCGCGAGCCACAGGATGGGCGACACTACGGACGACCCCGCCCATAAGACTTGTCCGCCTCTGCCGGATAACTTCACGGCGCTCCACCGATTGCTTCGGACCTTACGCATGGACGGTGTGGCGGAAACGTCGCCAATTTGTGCTCAATCACCTCACAGGGACCCGGCCATGTCGGACGGTTGCCACGCAAACACGTCTGCGTTAAGCTGGAAGAAGAGGCAGCGCGCCTTCCTATTTGGCTGAGAGGCGCCCACGAGCGGTCTTCGCGGGTCGACTTCGCTTCGAGACCGCCTTAACCTCCAGCAGACGAACCGGGAGAGCCACAGGTCTTCGCGGAGGAGCTCCCAAAGTCGAAGCCTCGGCCTTGCAGGCACCGTCGCCCCGCCAGCGGCGTCCTTGTCGCATGATGGGCGCCTCCGGCGGTCCACTTTCAAAACGATAGGGCGGTGGCCGGGATCTTCACCACCATGTCGCATAGTGGCACACCGCCATGAACACAGTCGGCGCCGGCCGACCTAGTATGGCGTTGTAGGGAGGTCGAAGTCCGCCACCTCGAACTCGAGCATCTCGGTGCGGAAGTTGTCCGAACCTCGAAGGTTCTGGAGGCGGTCGCCCAGTGAGACGGACTCGGCCCGGTAGCGATGCGAAGAATGGGGCGCTAGGCGAAGCTCCAGCTGCTGGATCTGGGCGCCAGCGCCGAAGGCAGACGGGAGGTTGAGGAACTCCCTCCGTCTACCGGCACCGCCCTAGCCTTACATTCGGACCGTGGGTGCAACCACGATCGGGAGATGCCGAGGCAGCGATCTTGGTTGGGTGATCGGCTTTGGTTGAGCAGCGATGGTGCTCCGACCACGCCCGGTGCCTCGTCGACCAAAGCGAACACGGCACGGCGCACACCTCCTCATCGCTGCGCTTAAAGCTGGCGTGGGGCGGATAGGTGGCGAACGCCGTGGATGGCGGCAACCTCGCGCTCGCTTGCTGAAATCCAGCGAAGCCGTTCCTTGCCCTTGCCCTTTGCCGGGCGCCTTTCTTCTTGCCGCTCGTGGACTCGCATCCACCATCTTCTTGGCGACATGGCAATCGCCGTCGTGGGAGTTGTTGCGGTGAATGGGGCGATGGGGCCTTCCGTCCCACTCCGCAGGCGATGATCTCGCCCGCCGTCGCGCCTTGAGGCCGTCGCGACCACAGCGTCGCCATAACCGCCGCCTCGGCGGCCCTGCGAGAACCGTACCCGCGGCGCGCGACCTCCTCCTCTTTTCTGCCCGCGCCCATTCTTCTTGGTAGCGCAATCGTCGTCGTCGTCGTCGCCCGCCTTTCGGCGGCCATGACCTGCCGGTCTCGGCCGCCTTGCGCTTCTTCTTGTCCTTGCCGCGCGGGGTTCCTCGAGGTTCGGCCTCGCCGCCCGCTGGTGGCCCGCCCCGCAGCCGGGCGGATCTGGCCTCCGCTGAAAAGCGCACTTGTGCGCCAAGGTGAAAACTCCTCCGTCGTCTGATCTTGTGGGTGGCCATCTTCTCTTTGACCTTGGGGTCTCGGCGCCTCTCTGAATGCCGTGACCACGGCGTCGATGGAGATGTCGGGGATAGTGTTGCGGACTGGTGAGCGCCGAATATAGTCGCGGCGACTCTCCTCTTCTGCTCCCACGTTGTGGAGTGCGTCTTCTACCGGGCTGCTCGAAGGTGCCACGGAAGTTGGTGACGAAGAGCTCGAAACTCCTTCCATGACCCCGGACTCGGGGGCAGGTTCATGAAACCCTGGCGGGCTCGCCGGTGAGGACGCGGGGAAGTAGTTCGCGGAACCTTCCCCGACCCTCCGATCGGCTGCATTACCGTCGTATAGATCTACAAAAATTCGCCGGGGTTGGTGGAGCCGTCGTACTTTTCGATGGGGCGGACGAAACCGTTCGGCCCTTTGGGCCTTGGCGCAGCTCCTTAGAAAAGCGCGGCACCCAGCGTCGGAGCCTCCTGCTCTGGGCGGTCCTCGCCCGCCGCCCGTCGCCTAAGCGGCGCCGAAGAAGCGCCACCCTCCTGGCGGGGCAGCTCTGTGGGAACCCTCTTCTGGTCCCAGCGCCTGGCGGCAGCATGTGATCGTAGCCTTCGGTCGCGGCCCTGCGGAGCTTGTCGCAGGTCTTCTCCATCGTGGTGGCGGTCCTCGGATGGGACGGAGATCGCGACCCACACGCCGCCCGTGAGCCCGTGAAATCGCGCTCTTGTCGTCTTAGCCCCCCCCTCACGGGAGATCTGCGAGAGGCGCGAGGGCAACAAAGAAGGAGGGCAGCGAAGCGCCGGTTCCCCCCCCGAAACTTGCACCACCCCTGGCCCGGCGTCGGCATCAGCGGGCCAAGCGGCCAACCAGGCGCCGCCCGGGAGTCGAGTTACGGAACCGGTGGGTTTTCAGCAAGGCCTGGCAGCGTGGAGGTTCTGTCTTTGGAGTGCACTCCTCCAAGGCAGCGCGCCGCCTAACTTGGCGGCTGCTGCTTTCGCGAGGCTCCAACCTAGGCGGGCGGCCGCCGGGTGATCCACCGCCATCGCCGGCCGACTCGTGGTACAGCTCTGCGATCGCTTCTGCCACCATCGCGGACTGCTGCTCGCCATCGCCTCTGAAGAAAGGTCGAAGAGCTCGAACCGATGCTAAGCGCTCCCCTACAGCGCGCCTTGGCGGCGTGTTCTCCGCTCAACCACCGCGGATCACACCTGGTCGATTTCTAGTCTGCTAGCCAACTCGATCAAGCTCGATTCGATTCGACGTCGAGACCTGACAAGGCGACTCTCAGTTACCGAGTTCGGACCCCTCGCGAGTAATAGTCCTACTCCTGCTTGAGCCTTAGCTCTTTTCTGATTGTGGTTGAAAGGGAATGTGTTTACAGGGTGTTTTCCATGCACCAATGCTCCAATGCCCCAATGCACCAATGCCCCCCTCTCACCTCTCTCTCCTCTCCTTTTATACAAGCTTTGGGCTGGCGGAGAGAGCCGAGGGAGTAGGCGGTACAGTGCTCTCAGTACACTAACAAGACACGACAGAAGAGGCAACGTGCTTTGCCTTGCCCGCCTTGGCCTCGCCTCGCGTGCCATAAGTTGACTCGACCGCATAGTCACACGGTGAGTCTGCGGGTGGGGCCTACTGCTCCTCGACGACAGGCGGCCTCCTCAAGCAAACCTTCTCTCTGCGGTCAATTCTTCTGCGCCCGGTGATGTGGCCTTTCGGACTGCAAGGGTCCTTTATGCAGTAATCATTTCTTCCTCTGTCTATCCGCGTGATGTCTCATTAAATGCGCCGTCCTTGGCGGCGGGAGCCGCCGTCCGAAGACTCATGCAATGCTCCCCTGTGTGGGCCGCTTGTGGCAGGGGGCCCGCTGGTCTCGGAGGGGCTGCATGCCGCGCGCGCCCGGCGTGGGGCCCTCGCCTCACCGTCGGAGGGCTCGCCCGCACACACTGGCGCGTGGGGCCCTCGCCTGCCGGGGGCTGCATGCCGCACCCTTTGGTGCGTGGGGCCCTCCCTCACCGTCGGAGGGCTCGCCCACGCGCCCTTTGGTGCGTGGGGCCCCTGCTGCCTTGGGGGCTCGCCCGCGCGCCCCTTTGGTGCGTGGGGCCCTCCCGGCCTCTGAGGGCTCGCCATGCCTGGGCCTTGCTCGCCCGTCGCCAGCGTGGGGCCCTCCCGGCCTCTGAGGGGCTCGCCCTTGGCTGGGGCCTTGCTCGCCCTTTGACAGCGTGGGGCCTCCCGGCCTCTGAGGGGCTCGCCCATGTGGCCAGGGGCCTTGCTCGCCCGCTTTGGCGTGGGGCCCTCTGGCCTCTGAGGGGCTCGCCCGTGGCCTGGGGCCTTGCTCGCCCGCTGGCGTGGGGCCCTCTGGCCTCTGAGGGGCTCGCCCATGGTGTGGGCCTTGGCCTTTGGGGCCTTGCTCGCCCGCTTGCAGCGTGGGGCCCTCTGGCCTCTGAGGGGCTCGCCCTCTGAGGGGCTGGGGCCTTGCTCGCCCGCTGACAGCGTGGGGCCCTCTGGCCTCTGAGGGGCTCGACACGGCCTTCCTAGGCCTCTTTGTACCCCGGTATTTATTACACCGACAGCGTCGTAGCGCCCGACAGATTCTGTTCGTAATCTTGTTTCGATGATTCCTGATGATCCGTAATGAATTTGGCAGTGATACTGGGTCTATTGAAAAGCTCTCATCGTGGGCTTGTCTGTACATACCAAGAACAACTAAAACGGAGTTCGTATGAGCCTAGGGCATCTATTTTAAGTTGGATGTGCGGAGATGGCCGAACCGAACTCGTGGACAAATTGGGCTCGTTCTTGGGCTGGTCTTGGGACGTTGTGGCTTGTGGGACCAGAGGTTGCCGAAGAGCTGGAGAGGTGCCTTTCTTTAGTACGTATTGATCTTGGGGAGGTGCCCACGGTGGAGGCCGAACCGCTGGCGGCAACAGCTCTATATCGGCACGATGAACTTGCTGGCTGTGCACACGACCTGGCCATT
The DNA here is from genome assembly GCA_036346415.1 of Raddia guianensis. Classification (NCBI taxonomy): domain Eukaryota; kingdom Viridiplantae; phylum Streptophyta; class Magnoliopsida; order Poales; family Poaceae; genus Raddia; species Raddia guianensis. Next base: position 35,196,083 of record CM070544.1, read on the forward strand.
GTGCGAGTGCGGGTCGCTGATGCCATATATTTGATGATGACACCATAGTTGATGTAGAGGATGTCGTAAATTATTGCCTACTTGTAGTAGATGTCGTGGAAGAAGATGAAATAATCCATCTAGCCGAGATAATCGAGGTAGCACTTGGTGACACCCATATGGATGTCGGGTTGGTCTTATCCATGTCGATCATGGTCTCATCAGGATCTGATTAGTTCAAGTGGACAGAGGAGTGTCAAGAGGAATTCGAGCAATTGAAGAAATACTTGAACAGTTTACCAGCCTTATGGAGCCTACAGCAGGGGGAGCCGCTCACCTTATATCTTGCAGCCACAGAACGGGCGGTGAGTGATGTACTCATTCGCGAAGAGGGTAAGAGTCAAAAGCCAGTGTACTTCGTCTCTGAGTCGCTGCAGGGCGCGAAGGTTAGACATACACAGATGGAAAAACTAGCATACGCTGTCGTGATGGCATTTAGAAAACTTTGGCACTACTTTCAGGCGCATAAGGTGAAGGTGACAACGGAGTATCCATTGGGCTCGATGTTCGCCAGCAGAGAATCAGCGGGAAGAATCGCCAAGTGGGCCATCGAAATATCTCAATTTGACCTAGAGTTCAAGCCTCGAACTGCCATAAAGTCGCAGATCCTAGAAGATTTCCTAGTCCAGTGGAGTTCGCCGAAAAGCAGAGTGCCCAAAGGGGGTACAATGTGGCATATGTGGTGCGAGGAATCATTCGGGGCCCATGGTGCAGGAATTGGAGTGGTGTTACATAATCCAGCAGGCGAGAAAACGAAATATGCAGCAAGGCTATTGTTTCAAGCAACAAACAATATTGCCGAATATGAGGCATTGTTGTTTGGACTTCGCAAGGCCAAAGCCCTTGGGGTACGAAGGATAATAATTAAGTCAGACTCCAAGTTAATAGTTGGCCAAGTAAGCAAGGATTTTCAGGCAAAGAATCCAGATATGATGAGGTATTTAGAGGCAGCAAGATCAATGGAAAAGCATTTCAAAGGAGTAATGGTACAAGATATCCCGAGGGCAAGGAATGAAGAGGCAGATGAATTAGCAAAGCGGCGTAGCGGAGAATCACCCCTCAAGGATCATTCTTTGAAGTACTATCGAAGCCATCTGTTTCAGTTGAAGTCCTAATAATCACCCCAGAGCAAGATGATTGCTCGTTTGCATTGAGAAAATACTTAAGCGAAGGTGAGTTACCGGACAACACGCAAGAAGCAAAAAGAATTGTGCTGCGCGCCCCGAGGTTCTCAATGGTCGAGGGAGGTTGTACAAGAAAGGAGTATGTGCACCATGGCTGAGATGCATACCAAAGACAAAAGGGCTAGAGATATTAAGAGAAATACACGAGGGGGACTGCGGGTCGCACCAAGTGCCAAGAACACTGGTGTCCAAGGCATATAGAACAGGGGTTTACTGGCCAACGGCTCTGACAGACACCGAAGTTATGATCAAACAATGCTAAGGATGCCAGTGGATAGCGAAGCAGCAAAAAGCTCCGCCATACCCGTTGCAAATGCACGCACCAGTTTGGCCATTCGCGAAGTGGGGGATGGACATAATCGGACCACTTGCAATAGTGCGGGGTAGTTTTCGTTTCGCAATTGAGGCAATTGAATACTTCTCCCATTGGGTATAGACAGAGCCAGTCGTGAACATCACTGCGGCTGTGGCACAAAAGTTCCTATGGAAGAATGTCGTTTGCAAGTTTGGGGTACCTCAAGAGTTGGTCGCGGATAATGGATCGCAGTTCTTGTCAGCGAAGTTCAAAGCATTTTGCCAAGAAATGGGAATTAATATTCGCCATGCGTCGGTAGGTCACCCGCAAGCAAATGGAGCAGTTGAGAGAGCTAACGGTGTAATCCTTGAAGGAATAAATAAGAGGCTAGTAAGTGCAACGAAGGGGTTTTGGCAAGAAGAGTTGCTTAGCGTATTATGGTCAATGTGAACAATGGAGTGCAGAGCCACGGGAATGTCTCCGTTCATGCTGGTCTATGGGGATGAGGCCATGACGCCAGCGGAAAAGATAGCAAAGTCAGAAAGAACAATCAAGCAGTCCGAAGAGGTGGATAGGCAAGATTCGTAGAACAATTCGAAGGCAAGAGATTGCGAGCATTAGAAACAATGGCAAAATATGCAGAGTCGACTTCAACAGGGTACAACAAGAAGGTCAAGCCCATAGAATTCAAAGAAGGTGACTTAGTGTTAAAGTTGTCACAGACATCTCATGACAAGTTAAGCTCGAAGTGTGAAGGTTCATACTTGGTAAAGTCTGTAAACAAGGGTAGAATGAGGCTGCAAACAGTAGAAGGACAAGACCTGCCTCGAACCTGGAATGCTAGGTCTTTAAGGAAATACTACCCGTAGGGCGAAGGAGGCAACATCTATCTTTTGTAAAATCAAAAGGCAGTTTAAACTGCGTTGCATTTACCTTTTTCAAATATGTAAGCAGGGGCACTCTTTTCTCTACCCTGGTTTTTCCGCTAGGGTTTTACAGGGAGAGTTGTAACGAGGCCCACCTTTCATCACATTTCTGCTTTAAATTTTTGATATGTAAAAAAGGTTGCTTCCGTTAAAATGATTGGGAACAATCATGTAAACGCTCTGTAAGCAATACAAATAAAGAAGTTAGCGAGCATATATTCCAAAGCAGCAGAAGACGGCTCCGTGCCGCAGGTGACAAGATCACCAAGGGCTCCGCGCCCACAAGACGGCTCCACGCCACAGGTGACAAGATCACCAAGGGCTCCGCGCCGCAGGTGACAAGATCACTAAGGGCTCCGTGCCCAAAAGATGGCTCTGCGCTGCAGGTGATAAGATCACCAAGGGCTCCACGCCCAAAAAGGCGGCTGTCTTGAAAGGGCTCCGGCCGTGGTGACCTGATCGATAAAAACTCTGCGCTGTAGAAGCGACTATATGCTACAAGCGACGAAAATCATCACGAACGGTAAATTCTAGATACATACAGTGGTGAGTGAATTCAGTCGTAGTTCAATTTCAGCCGGAGTAGAATGAGGACTAAGGCGCGGATAACAAACAGAAAATAGAAAGTATACCGCGAGCCAGGAAAAACTTATTCAATATGTAAAATACATTGAAAAAAAATACCCTCCGTATGTATTACTCCCTCCGTCCCATTATAAGTGCTCTTTAAGATTGTTTTGGAGAAACTAAGGAGAAGAGTATACAGGTGGGAATCTAGAATACTTTTTAGTGGTGGGAGTAGAATATAGGAGTGTGGGAGGGGAATCTAGGAGTGTTTTTGCAATGATGAGAGGGAATTTAGGGATACTAGCCCTTAAATGAGCACTTATTGTGGGATAAATTTTGATCCCTAAAAGAGCACTTATTGTGGGACGGAGGAAGTACAAGTTACAAGTTATTTCGGGGAAGCCCGCATATATCTTTTAGACATAAAATGGCGCGCTTCATTTGCTTAACGCTGTAACCAGGAACTCGAAATTCTAAGATAAGCTCAAAACGCCATTGGTTAAAGCATTCGGTACGCTGCTCCAGAGTAACGTTTGACGGAATCTCCTTGTATCTATTCTTCCCAATCATAGGATCGATCCCTAATGCATTACAAACACCGAGCAGTTCGGACTTCGCGATGGTTGTGGAGGGAGTTCTCTCTCAATATTAGCAAACTTGCCCTTCGCACGACCCCTACCTACCTCGATGTTATGTTGTATCGAGGGAAGCAGCTTTAAGTTCATCACGACAATTGGAGGGGGAATCCATGATTACAATAAGTTGAATAAAGTTGCGGTTACAATTACAAAATAAAGTTGAAGCAAACAATTCATTACAAAAGGCGGAGGGCATTTCACACCTCCGCGTCAGTAGGGGATCTAAAGCGAGTCCACGCGCCCGACAATAATGTTCGAGCTTCGGAGACTTACTGACAACGTTGCTCTCCCTTGGCGGCCATAGTTTCATTTGATTGTCTAGCACTCTGAGAGGCTTGATCATGAAGTTCGGCAATAGAGGCCATTGCGCTATCTCTCCCATGCAGAGGCCAAAACCTGCCAATAAAATTCTCGGCAGCGCGCTTCAATTTGCCGTCGTAGTCCTGCATCTCGCTTGGGGTAGGAAGAGGATAGTTCCCGCTGCGAAGGGGAGGATGTGAGAGCATCCATCGCATCCAAGTGTCGTGGCGAAGGCTATCCCAGTACTGCGAGCACAATGCTCACCGTATGTGGTAGCAGCCTTCACGCTAATACCACCTTCGCCATAGCTCTCGTCGAGGGGAACTTCCACCCCCAGGTGCTTCAAACTGCCACACAAAGTTTGTGCGCCTTGAATGACTTCTCCTTGAAAATCTTCAATTTTTTTCTTCTCTGCGGTGACCTCAGCATCCATGCCTTGAAAGCAACCTTCAATTTCTTCAGTTCAGTGCGCAGGGCACCCCTTTCGCTGGTATGCACAGTGGAGCTAGTTGAAGCCTCTAATATCTCGACCTTAAGCTTTGCAATCTCATCAGTTAATTTGACGCGGTCATCTTCTTGCGAGGCATTAAGTCCAACGATATCCTTTCGAAGTTTTTTCTTCTCTGATACCAGAGATGAAATCTTGTGCTCGAATTGAAGCTCGCGGTCAATAAAAGCCCACTCAGTGAGTTGAGCGCAACAGACTGGAAAAATGTTTTTCTTTAAACATAAGTAACGGGCGAAATACGATGAAACCACACAAGAGTATGCGGGTAACAAATATAACATGTACCTTCATGGCATTATTGCGCATCATGGCTATCATCTTCATCGGGTCTACATTCTCCACCAAAGAAGCGATAGATTTGTTGTCCACAGCTTTGACTACGGCTTTTTAGTATGACATCGACCCCGAGGAGTAGAAAAACTCATTCTCATGAAGAACGACATCAGAACTTTTTAGCTTCGGGGAGGGTTGTGCAACTTTAGTGGTATCGGCCTCTTGGGGAGAGATAGTCTTCGCATCAGAGCCCGAAGTTCCAACAATCTCTGCGACTATGCAACTCCATTTCAGCTTTAAAACTAGGCCGACAGTAAGAATTTCACCTCGAAGCCGTGGATATTGTAGAGCCGTAGATGAGTTTTTACCTGCATCCTTAGGAGGCGGGCGAGATCATGATGGCTTCACGCGAAGTATAGTGGATTTAAGCGAGGCGACGAGGTTGCCTAGACTTCGGCGAGGAGGCGAAGAGGCGGTGAGTAGTATTCGCTCTTTTTGGCGCAACAAGAGGAGCCACCTCTTCATCTTGTTCATTGTCTGCCTCCTCAAAGGCCTCGACGTCATTTGTCTCCTCTTCCTCAACCGAGTGGGATTCATCACCACTCGTGGGAGTGGGTCATTTCCTTTTCTTTTGACCACTTACAGGCTGAGCCTTCGCCGCGTCAAATACGCGGATAACACGCGGACCCTGAAACGTGCGAGCCCGGGTTTGCCCTTCGTGCTCGGTATAGGGACCTTGAAGAGCACAGGTACGTGACTCGCAGGCTTCACGAGTCATCACTAGAGAAAGAGATAAGTCAGCGATAAAGGCGAAGCAATAACAGCAAGAAAAGGAGAAGACAACAAGCAGCGAAATATCAGCAATACCTTCGTGATCAGCAGGGAAGTTGAATACGGTCTCGCCATCCTTAATCGAGATGGCAAAGTCAAGATCGAGGGCGAGAGGAGCAGCTTGAAGAAAGCAAAACTCTTCTACCAGATCGCGCATGCTGAATCTGGTGGCAATGGTCTTCAACAGTTCCAGTTGCCTCTCGTCTTCGTCATCAAGCTCGACAACGGGGTCAACAGTGTAAACGCCATCGTCCCTCTTGGTGCTGAGACCAGAGTTTTCTTGCTCGGTATAGTAAAACCAGTATTTTACCCATCGGTCTTCCCACCGATTTTTAGTAGCAGGGGTGGGAATAAAAGAGACTCGGTTGGGGTGAGGCTGAAAACTAAGGCAACCATATGTGAGCTGGGTACCCTCCTCCTTCCTGTTCTTAGGCTGCCATCTAGCGCTATGAATATCTGCGAAGACCACAGCGAAGGCTCTAGCCGTGGGGCGAATAGCCCAGCGAAGGCGCATAGCCTGACAATAGCGTTGGGAGCACACTGGCAGAGTTCGGCCTCGTAAATATTGAGAACATCGGACAGGAATCGGATGCTGGGAATGCAAAGACCAATTTTTAAATAATAGCTAAAAACGAGGATTTCTTTCTTCTTTGGAGAAGGAGAAAGATCGCCCTTTAGACAGCGGTGATCAAGATCAATGTGGTAGTCATGTGAGAAGGACCTAAGGAATTTCTCATTGGCTAAAGATTTACCAAGAACCTTGGTAAAAGGAACAACAGCTCCGGAAGAAGAAGATTACCCCCCTTGAGCCATGGAGAAGTTAAGGTGGCAAGAAGAAAGGAGACAAGGCAAAGGAGATGGGCTCCTGTTGTTGCATGAAGATTGGTATACCCTTCGACTTAGGCGCGACAGCCTAAGTCAAGTGGTTCAGGATGTTTGGTGTATTTGGGCTTCGGGTGTGCCAGCGAAGCTAGAAACCATTTAGGCGCGAGCGTAACTATTTCTACGTTCTTGTCTGTTTGTCATTTTTAGGATTGCAGGTCGTGGAGCGTTGTGGCCCTTCGGGGTGCGAGGTGACCTTTGGGCCTCGCACCCCAAAGAGTTTGACCTTTGCTCCACAAGTCTTGAGCCGGGCAAGCGAAGGCCTCTGCTTGCAGGGATCTCATCGTGGAAACCGATCGAGTAGCTTATCCCCTTCGGTAGAGGACCACTTAGGGGTAGAACACCCTGACGTAATCGTTGGTCCCCACAGTAAAAGTGGGGGCATCCATGTAATACGATATGTAATTGTCGGGGATTAAATTACGGCCCATTGCCATGGCCCACTCCCTGACGGCCCGATCAAAGCGACCTACGGGGCCCGGCTCTGGAAGGTTCTATCAGCCCATGTGCATCTGCCGAACGGCTTCTTGGTGACGACGCGGTCGCATAACGACCTAGGCTTCTGTTTGAGTCCGACTCGAGCGAGTTTTGCGGCTACGTGAAGACGGGACGTTGGTTTCCCGGATTGGATTAGGAGTCGTGATCCCCAAGATTAGGAGGTTACCTTATCTACCTCGGGATGTATTTGGCATGTATGAGTTCGTTACGATCTCGTAGTTAGCTCGGCCCGATTATTCCTTGGTAGGTCGGTTTACTCCGCACTATATAAACAGAGCCCCTACGGCGTTTAGAGGATCCCTGGCATTGAGTTTTACATCTTAGCTTCTAGCTTAGACCTTAGCAGATAGATTTTCGCATACTACTCGTCGAGACCTGCTGATCTCGTCGAGTTCCTCCTGTAATTCTCTTTGATATAAAAGAAATTTGGGCGTGGGGCTATTATCTCTCGAGAGGCTGAACGAGGATAAAACCCACATCTCTGTTCGTTCTTTGTTAAGTGGTTGTTGGCGTGTCTCCTATCTCCTCTTTGAAGAACCTTGGTTGACTTGGGTCGATATCCCAACCGTCGACATTTGGCGCCGTCCGTGGGGACACGCGGTCGAGCATGTCGAACTCCGTCGGCGATCTGAGAGATACTTCACGAGGCCTCGACTCGGAAGGGCGGATATCTCATCCTGTCGATTCGGATCGATCTGTTCGGTCTCGAATGCTTTCGCATCCGGCGAGATGTCTCGCTTACATGGCGAAGATAGCCTCGAGATCGCACTCCGTCATCGGCAGCGACTACTGAGCGATGATCTTTCTGACGGTTTAGATTTGTTAGATTCAAGGCTATGTCGGTGGATTCCACTGTGGAACACTGCGATGACACCGTCTAGCATACCTTCGCATGGCCCCGCAGCATTAACATGGCTGATGTAGGAACCTCGAGGATCACCGCGAGGTACGTGGCGGGTGGCGGTCGAGCGATTAACTACGCTTTCGGCATCAAGGCGAGCTGCTTGCAGCTGCTCGCGAGCAAGGCGTCATTCGCCGCGGCCTCGGCGATTCCATCAATCAGACCTTAGCGCGGTTTAGCGACCGATTATAGCGGCAGCGTCGCGACCCACCTCGCGTGCGGCGCTAAGTCTCCGGCGGAAGCTTCCTGACCGGGTCAATTCCGCGTGGCCGGACTCGGTCGGGCGAACAGCGGATGGTTGAGATTCCGGGACCCATAGATCAAAGTCGGAACGGCTCGAAGCTATAGCGGTCCTTAGATCCACCAATCAAGCTGATCTTGCCCGCATGGGCGTCTTTGTGCGTCTAACCTAAAGCGGCCGGGTGAAGGCCTAAAGTCTCTAGGAGAAGTCAACAACTCCTCGAGCGGTATGACCAAACTGCCGGAATGATTCGGACAGCTCGATCGATCGCGTGACCCCGTCACCATCGAAGGATCCTTGTCCATGAGCGAGGCTACCGTGTGGTCGCCGTCGCTCGCCAAGTCCTCGTAGTCATCGCGACCACGGGGCAAGCGCGCGCGCGATGATCGCAGACGGTCCCCTCGTGAGGCGCGTCGTCGCCACCACGAGGAAGGGCGTGGTGGATTGTCCGGAGAGAGTTTCTCGGGCGAGTCATCCGTTCAGCGAGGAGTTCCCCGCGCAACAAGGCCAGCGTCTTCTCTAGACTAGGTTACTGCCGGGAAGGTGGTCGATCAAATGCTTTGGGTTGCGGGGCTTTCTCGGCGAGCTTGAGCTGTCGGTGGCCCTCAAAGTTCAAGCCGGTCACATGGAGAGGTACAATGGGACTCGAAACCGGAGGAATTCCTTTCCATCTCTTCACGGCCATCATGGCGGCGGGGTAGACGAGCTCGTTATGGCTAATTACCTCCGTGTCCTTGAGGTCTTTGCTCGGACGTGGTGTTCAATCGGCGGGAGGTTCCATCAGCTCATGGAACTAGCTTTGTGGCGCTCGATCGTTAATTTCGGAGCTATTCATACGTGCGTCTGGGTAAAGAGGATGATCTGCACGGATGATCCGGATGAGCGGGAGACCCTCATAACCGTGAAGCGTTTCATTAAGATCCGTAACACGATCCCGAACATCTCGGATGAATCTGTTGTCGCGCCTTCAAAAGCGGAGTCCGCGACGAGCGGCTCACCCGATATCTCGAGATCAGCGAGACTGGACCGCCAACGACCTGTTCAAGGCGGTGACCGCTATGCCAAGCGCAGAGCGCGTTGATCAAAAAGGCGTTCGACAAGGGCGGCGCTGCCCGCCCAACCTGGTGTGGATGAGAAGAAGAAGAAGCGGCGACAATGTTCACGGTGACAAGAAGTCCCGAGAAGAAGAAGAACAAAGGTGATCACGAACAATACCGTCGCGGTATGGATCGCACACCTCCTCCCAGGATGGGCGAAGAAGCCCAACAATAATTACAAGGGCAAAAGCACGCTCTAATATCGCCTTTGTAGAACTTGGGCTGCAAAGCTCGAAGATTTCTACAACGGCAAGGGCCCAATGCCCACCCTGCTTGAACAAGGTGATGCGGTGAAGGCCAAGCGTAAACCGGCGATGGTGATCGGGAAGATGATGATGAATATCAAGAGCCGTGAACCATATCGCCGTCATTTTCGGTGGCTCCTCGACTTACACCTCTCGGCGCAGCCTCAAGGAAGCTGCTCGGGAGGTCCTAGCGTCGAAAAGGCAAAACCTCGGCTGAATCGATGAAGTGGGTGAGGTCCCCATCTCCTTCTCTTAGGAGGATTGCCCCCTTGGGATGACCAAGCCTCGTGGCTCCCAGCTGGTGGTCGCCCGACCATCGACAGCGAGAGTTGGCCGTGTCTTAGTGGACGGCGGGGCGCTTTGGACTTGCTTTACGCTAAAGTCTTGGGCGAGATGCAAATTCCTCGTTCCAAGCTCAAGGAAATCATAATGCCCTTCTCTGGAATTGTTAGGGAGAAGGCATCAAGCCGTTAGGCGAGTTGTCCTGCTGTCACCTTCGCAACCCAAGCAACTTCGGACGAGTTGATCACTTTCGGCGTGGTCGACTTCCCATCGGCGTGCTACGCGATCTTAGGCGAGCCATCTCTCGGTAAGTTTATGGCGTGTCCCACCACGCTTACCATTGCGTGAAGATACGGGTCCTAACGGTGTGATCACGGTCAAGGGCAACCATAAAGCTGCTGCGGATTGCGACGGCGGTCCCTCGCCTGGTCGACCAACTTCCGCCGGCAGTCTGAAGTTCCGAGACCAAGTCACTGCGCCCTAAGGTCTCCCTTGACCGGGGAGAAACCAAGGAAGTTCATTGCCGCGCTTGATGATATTTCCAAGCAGTTCACTTGGGGCCAATCTGGACCCCAAATAGGAAAGCGAGCTCATTGCCTTCCTCAGAGCTAATGCGGATGTATTCGCTTTGGGAGCCATCGACATGCCGGAGTCCCAAGGAGGTGTCGAGCACAAACCGGGTGTCCGGCGGACAAAAGCACTGTTCGCCGGAAGCTTCGTCGCCGAATTCAAGCGAGGATCATCAAAGATCGACAGCAAGCGCTTCATTCTTTGGGTTCATCCGCGAGGTTGATCACAAGTGGTTAGCCAACCTGTCATTGTAAAGAAGAAAGGCGGCAAGTGGAGGATGTGTCGATCACACAGATCTGAGCATTGCTTGTCCTAAGGACAATTTCAGCGCCTCGTATTGACCGGTGGTCGATCGATTATGCAGACGCCAACTTTCGAGTTTTTAGATGCTTACTCGGTTACCACCAAATAAGCATCTCCCCGAGGATGAAGAAAGCGCCTTCATCACCCCTTTCGGCACTACGCTGCTCGACCATGTCTTTCGGTCTGCGCAATCTTTGGTGCCACGTTCGGTAACTTAATGGAGAAGACCTTCCCGAGCAGCAGCGGAAAAAACACGGAGGTCTATGTCGGCGACATAGTTGTAAAAACAAGTATGCTCCGGATCATGTAAAAGACTGGCAGAGACTTTTCATAATCTCACGAGGCATCGAATAAAATTAAATCAGAGAAGTGTACCTTTGGTGTTCGATGCGGAATGTTGCTTTCGGTTATGTTATTTGCTCGCAAGGTATTTACGCCAACCACGAAAAAATCGAGGCCATTGAAAATATGCGGGCTCCAACTACCATAAAGGAAATGCTGAGCCTCCTTTGGCGGATGGCTGCTCCAAGCAGGTTTATTTCCCCTCAAAGCGACGCGGGCTGCCCTTCTTTAAGGCCTGCGCAAGCACAATGGTTTCGAGTGGGCCGGAAGAAGCCGATAGATCCTTCCGGGATCTGAAGCGATACTGTCCAATCCTCCCGTCTTGACTACCCGCTGCATGGCGAGCAGCTCCTCTTGTACCTAGGTTGCGCCGGCGGTGGCTTGATCTTGGCGGTCGAAAGGGAAGGCATACAACGACCAATCTATTACGTGGCGAGGTACTTCACGGATCAAGGAGGCGTTACCACGAGGTTGAAGCTCCTCTATGCCTTGCTCATGTCCTCGAAGCTTCGCCACTACTTCGAGCGCATCAAATCTGGTCCGACCACGTTCCTCTAGGAGAAATCCTACGGAACAAGGAATCTAGCGGACGTATAGCCAAGTGGGCAATGGAACTAGCGAGTTTGATCATTATTTGCTGCCCGAATCGCTATTAAGTCACGTGTCCTAGCGACTTTGTCATTGAATGGACTGCCGCCTAAATCGAGGAGCTCCGAGCAACCCGATGAACCCTCTTGGACCATGTTTTTCGATGGCTCGCGCCTTTGAAACTCGGGGCTGGTTTTGTTCTCATCTCCCCTCATGGAGAGCAACTCCGATATTCTATCCAACTACACTTTGCGGCGACTAACAACGCCGCAGAGTACGAACCCTCTCGCGGGACTAAGAGCGTGCAAGTCGCTTGGTGTCCAACGGTATTGTGAAGGAGATTCACTGGTCATCAATCGAGTTAACAAGGAGTATCGTCTGCGATGACTCAATGGCGCGATACGGTTGAAGTGAGGAAGTTGGGCGGCATTTTCGATTTTGAAGTGCTCTTCGTGCCAAGGAAGGACAACTTCGGCCGACCAGCTATCAAGTTTGGATCCTCCGCGAACTGCTTTCCGGCAGGGTGCTCGTCGAGCACCTTTACAAGCCCTCAATCACGTCTCCGGACGAGGCAACAGGCAGTGGTGCTGTCTCCGTTATCGGCGGTGCATGGATTGGACAACGCCATTTGTCCGGTACCTTGCGATGGGACCACGCCGACGACAGCCGGCGTTCCCGGCTTACAAGGCATGCTGCTCCATACAAGCTTGTGGGCGGCATCCTTTACCGTCAAGGTGCTCGGGAGTTCTCTCCAAGTGCATCTCGCCTTGAGGAGGGTGTGTTCCTTCTTAGGGACATACACGAGGTGCTCAGGCAACCACGCCTCCTTGAACTACGGTCGGAAAGCGTTTCGCATGGGCTATTATTGGCCCACTGCGTTACAAGATGCCCGGGACATCGTGACTAAGTGCAAGGCTTGCCAATTTCACGCCCGGAAGGCACACAAGCCCGCCCAAGAGCTCCAAACAATCCCCATCCTGGCCCTTTTCCACATGGGGTCTGGATCTGCTCGGCCCATTCCCTAAGGGGTACAAGGGCTATACACACCTGCTCGTCGCCATAGACACTTTTACAAAGTGGATTGAGGCAGAGCCTGTGTCGTCTCTTCACGCCAAAACGGCTGTTCGCTTTTTCAAAAGCAACGTGGTCACGCGCTTTGGGATTCCCCATAAACTGATCACGGATAACGGTACCCGATTCGGCGAGCTATTCGTGAATCTGCGAGAATTTGGGTACCAAGGTCTGTTCGCCTCGTGGCACATCCACGAGCAATGGAGCGATCGGCGAGCTAGCAGATGATAGTCCGGGGTATTAAACGGCGGGTATTTTTGCTCTCGGCCGTATACAACAAGGCACGGGTTAACGAAGTTCCTTCCGTCCTACAGGCGATTCGCTTTTCTGACGGCCGAGGCGGGAAACTCCTTTCCAACTGGTCTATGGTGCAGAAGCCATCTTGCCCGCCGAAATCGTACTCGGTTCGCCTCGCACGAGCTCGGTCAACCTAGTTGACGACGAGCAAGAGCGCCTCCTCGATCTCGATCTCCTCGAAGGCACACGCGACCGGGCACAAGTCAGAATGGCGCGCTACCAGCAAGATCTTCGCCGGCACGCTGCCAAGTCAGTTTGCGACCAAGGGCTTTGAAGGCGGGCGACCTCGTTCTGCGCCAGTGTCCGAACTTGTCCAATGCCAACAAGTTAACTCCTCATTGGGAGGGCCCATTTACGGTCGTTTCTTACGCTTTCGCCGGGGCTGTTAAGCAGCTATGGAGGAGCGGAGAGAGCTGACAAAGCACTTGGAACATCGACCGGCCGTAAGTTCTTTGTGTAGGTCTTTTCGCATTTTCTTAGCCTGCGCTTTTTGTAAACCGCGCCTTAGTTCGTCCAAGTCCCCGGGCACCATGTAAAGTTCAATCAATTCTCGGTGAATCCTCGCGGCCTCTGTGCCCCTTTTCACTACTTGTCTTCTCGGACTACTTTCTTCCGTAACACTTGATGGTCGCCGGCCTTGCGAACTCTTGGCTCCGCAATCTTAAGGATTGTTCCCTACCGATCTGGTTTCGACAAGCTCCTAAACTTAGGGTTGCGTAACACGGCCTTTCCACCTTTGCGGCTAAGTGCGCTCTCGTAAGCCCTCGCGGAGGCACTTATCGCTTGGCGCGACCACTTGGTAAAGCTCGCTCTCGTAAGCCCCCCAGCGAGGCACTTTCCTTGTTCGGTTACTCTGGAACTGCCTAACTTCGTCAGCGAGCAGCCTACGGAGCAGAATCGAGCAAAATACGGGTGTCGCTCTTTCTCTCTACGCGACGTGCAGAGTTCGCAAGCTTCGGTTCTCGAGCATCGTCCGTGCATCGGGGCTAAGGTGTCGCTCTTTCTCTTGTGCACTGTTGGGTTCGCAAACTCAGGTTTCGAGCGAGATGCACAAGGGGCTGGGAGTTAGGCTAAGCGCTCACCGGTTTCTTAAACTTCCTAGCGCTGCTAAGCTTTTCTCTTAGTTTCATTCGTTCTTGTCTTTTTGCTGCTCTTTCTTTGCAGGGAAAAGGTAAGTCTTTATTAACAAAATCTGTAGGTACAAAGGTCCCTCTCGGGTTACAGCCCTACAGCTACCTAGAAGCGAGTTGCTCCTTGAGCTCCTCGACCACTTCCTTGAGGCGCAGGACTTTCCTTGGGCTTTGAACCCCTCTCGGCCTCGGCTCGAGACGATCGGCTTCCTCCTTGCTGCTCTGGCTTTGCTCAGCCCGCCGCCAAGACGGAGAGCCTCGACCTCTTCGGTCTTGGCCCTTGGTGGTCGGTCGAGCCTCGCTCTGCTAACTTCGGCCGCCGAGCGGTCTTGAGCTGCTCGTCCAGCTCCTTGACCTTCTTCTCAAGGGTGATCGCCCTCACCGCCATCCCAGATCTCCTCAATCTCTTCTGTGAAGCCCACGGGGTTGAGATTTTAGCCCGAGTCCAGCGGATGTACGCTCCTCCTTAGCGAGTGGGCCTTGAGCTTCTTGGTTTACCACAGCTGGTTCCGCTTGATGGGGCAGCGTCGACAAGTTGCTCTTCAAGCCACTTCATGCGGCCCGGCTTCTCCTCCATGGTGCTCGCCCTCACGGCTCTTGCAAGCTCCTCGGCTTCCTTTATAAGGGCCTCAGAGGAACGCCTCTCTTTGGACAGCTCGGCCTTGAGCTTCTTCGCTTCGCCTTGTTGAGCTCGGCTTTGGGCAGCCAGAGTGCTCGCCCGGGATCCCTCGTCTGGAGATGCTCCCGGAGGGATGCCAGCACGGCGGCCCGTTCGATGGTGACGCCATCCTCGAGTTCCGCCATGGTATCCCTGAAGACCTGAGGGAGAAGATCAAGTCAAAACGCTTTGCGATAATACAATTAAATTGAACAAGGTTTGGTCTTGGAGTTTACCTTGCCAAGCCGATGCTTCAACCCGCGGCGCAGGCGGTCCTCGAGCCATCGTCCACGAAGCCCGCTTCGTGTGGGATGAGGCGAGCGCTCTTGCCGTCGCCGCCTTGTTCGCTCCTTCTTCTTTCGGGGCGCATCTGCTCGGTGTGCGGGCGGCGGCCAGGCGAAGCACTTCGTCTCGCGCTCCTTATCCTCTTCCTTTTCCTCTTCCGCCCTCAACGTCTTGGCGAGGCGGAGCTACTCCGCCGGGTGGCGCCGTTGTTTCCACAGGCGGGGCGACTCGCGCGACCTGCCGGGGCTCTTCATGTTCCTGGCGGTGGGGTTTCGCCACTTTCGCCGGAGAATCCGTCGCCTCGGTGAGCTGCCCTATGACGAAGTGCTGGCAGACCGGCTGCTTTCGGTCTGCCTGGCAGCGCTTCGAACCATCGCCTTGGCACCGAAGTCCGTGGCGCCGCTTGCCGCTACTTTTGTCTCCAGCCGCTCCACCGCGTCTTTGAGCGCGTCGATCTGCTCGCTGGAGCCCGGCGGCAGCAGGCTCCACGCCGCCAGCTTGTCCTTGAGGCTCGCCAGCCTCCTTTGCCGTGACGCCGTCTGCAGATGCTCGAGCAGCGGCGACGCTTCGGCGCCTCCTCGACGTCGTCTGTGGCGGTCTCTTCTTGGGCAGCTGATGAAAAAGAGATGATCGTTAAGTCTAACGCGGTTAGAAGGTTGGAAGATCTAAAGATCGATTCCTACATACCTGCCATGGAAGGCTTGATCCTGATCTTCTTCGCCGGAACCTTCCGCCTCTTCCTCGGGGGCTCCTTGGCGGCTTCTCCGCCTTGGCCCTTGGGTGTTCGCGGCGACGAACTCAGCTCCCTCGTGAGCTGAACGCTCCTCTCGCGCAGCGCAAGAAGTTTTTCCTTGCGTGCGACTTCTTCTTCGAGCCTCCTCTGCTCGGCGACCTGTTGCAGCCAATCCATGCGGCCAGGGTGAGCTTGCGTGTAACGCCCGAGCCAGAGGGCCATGGTCTTTACCTCTTCGTCGCTTTGCTCGGCGAGGAGGGAAGCGCTTGGTCTCTTCCCACTGGGCTGACCGCGCGCCCGCTTGGTCTGCTCGGTACGCTCCGTCGCCGCAGGTGGTCTCTTCGACGGCTGGCGGCCTTGATGTCATGATGAGCTCCGCGTCGGCTCGGCCGCCACCTTGGGCTTTGTGGCGCTTTTGCCTTGCCCTTCTTCGCCTTCTCCTTCTCGGACCGGAGAGTTCCTCAGCGATCCCTCAAGGATCAGTTGGTCCTCCTGCAGCGTTTTGAGAAGCGGGCGTTAACATTTAAACAACGTTGCAAGTCTAGCAACATAGGTGAGGTAAGTGATTTACCTCGTCTGTGCATGCGGACAAGCACGTTCTTGTGGCAGTGTCGCCACCTCGCGGTGACCTCCCGTCCTTCTTCGCCGCCTTGACATGGCGTCGACCCTTCGGTCACCCATGCGTCGGTTGGCTTCTCTGCCCGACAGAAGGATTGTTAGTTCTGTTCGGAGGAAAGAATGTATTTAGAGGTTGAGTCTTAAAGGCACTTACCCGTGCTCTCCCTTGTGATGTCTTCCCATCCCTCTATCTTGTAGAAGGATAGGACCTCCTCCGCATGCGGATGAGACCCCATTACATTTGTGAAGTCGAATGATCTTCCCCTGCCGTGAGCCCGAGGCTCACGAGGAGGCGATCTTCCTTGTCAGTACCAATCCTCGGCGGACATCTCGGCCGAGGCATTGGCGCCCCCTTGCCGGGCGCCTTCCGGTGAAGACGAGTTCTTGTCGCCGCTCGCGCTTGTCAGAACCACCTCACCCACCAGCGCCCATTGAGTCGGCGGAGGTGGGCTAGGGTCTGGCGTCATCGGCGGTGGCCGGAGCTTGAGGTAGTAGCACCTGGCGCTTGAAGCGGCGGAGCTGCTCCTCGTTCTTGTGTAGTAATGGAGGAACAGCCCACCGGCGGATCGATGCCAGATAGCCCTCGCCTGCAGGTGTGCGAAGGCGGCCATCTGGAGGATGGAGTTCGGATTGAGGTTCGCCACCTCCAATCGGCTGATGTTCAAGAAGGCCTCGGCGAAGTTGCTCTCGGGGACCTCAACCCGAGCAGTCTGAACTGTTGGTAGCAATTCTCCTCGGCGGCTCGGAGTATCCTCCTCTCCGGGCAGCCTCCGACTCTCGGTGTCGATGTGGCCCTCCTCCTCCCAGATCCTAAGGTCCTCCTCGGTCAAGCTAGTGCACGTGAATTTGGCCATAGCGATTCCCGTGGCTGGACAAGCGTGGTCGGTGATGGAGTTTGGGTACTTGATCTTGGCGTGGTTGGAGCTAGGGCTTAGAGAGGAAAGCGCGAGAGCAGTGGCTGGCATGGGCGGTTCGGTACTTTTATAGTCCGTATAAGCAGCTCTGAGCGGTTTTGTCCCGAGCGGCTAGTTTTTACTAGCAGCTAGGTAAAGCGGTGCTTTGTTTTCACTGGCAATGACAGGAAGTTTCCGTTGAGAGTGCGCCAGCGGCTATTTTTTTCGGTGTTTGCCGAGGTTGGGTACTCTGCTCGGACGGATGTCGTTCCTGATTGGCCGACGCAATGAGTTGCTTTCGGCACGGGCGGGTTTGTTCGGTCCCGAACAAGTATTGTTGGTTGAACCATAACTGTTTGAGTCGCTTTGTTGCGTCTTTGTAGCAGGAAAAATACCCTCTTCGTGACTTAGAGTCTCAAGAGGAAGACCCCACTCTAGTGAGTCCTTCCACTTGAGTCTCGGGGGCTAAGCTGTCGGGATTAAATTACGGCCCAATGCCATGGCCCACTCCACGACGGCCGATCAAACGACCTACGAGGCCCGGCTCTCTGGAAGGTTCTATCGAGCCCATGTGCATCTGCCGAACAGCTTCTTGGTCGACACGGTGTGCAACTTGACCTAGGCTTCTGTTTGAGTCCGACTCGACAGAGTTTTGCTGACTACGTGAAGACCCGGACATTGGTTTCCCGGATTGGATTAGGAGTCGTGATCCCCAAGATTAGGAGGTTACCTTATCTACCTCGGGATGTATTTGGCATGTATGAGTTCGTTACGATCTCGTAGTTAGCTCGGCCCGATTATTCCTTGGTAGGTCGGTTTACTCCGCACTATATAAACAGGGCCCCTACGACGTTTAGAGGATCCCTGGCATTGAGTTTTACATCTTAGCTTCTAGCTTAGACCTTAGCAGATAGATTTTCGCATACTACTCGTCGAGACCTGCTGATCTCGTCGAGTTCCTCCTGTAATTCTCTTTGATATAAAGAAATTTGGGCGTGGGGCTATTATCTCTCGAGAGGCTGAACGAGGATAAAACCCACATCTCTGTTAGTTCTTTGTTAAGTGGTTGTTCGGCGTGTCTCCTATCTCCTCTTTGAAGAACCTTTTGTACTTGGGTCGATATCCCAACCGTCGACAGTAATGTTGTCCTTTTGTGTGCTAAACCCCTATAAATATGGCCCTACCCTATTCATTTGGGGTAGAGGACATTGTGTCTTGAGACTAAAGAATTTTGTTCCCTATCATTCTTAAAAACAATTACTGTCTCGATTCGATTGACAACACCAGTGATGCGCATGGAGAAGTCATCGATGGTCTCCCCATCTCTAAACCGAATGTTCTCAAAATCAGATCGGAGTTTCTGCATGTTCGCCTCACGAACACGAACCACTCCAATCCGAAGCGTCTTCACAGTGTCCATGCTTGTTTTACTGTGTCCTTGATGGTGAGAGTCGACAACATCTCCGGTGGTACGGCGCGGAGAGTGGCTGCCAAAGCCACCCGATCATCATGGAACTCATCAACTCCGGGATCTATCGCCTCCCACAAGCCTTGTGCTTGAAGATTGACTCTCATGACAAGAGCCCGATCAGAGTAGTTGTCTTTGACAGCATCGGATAAACAACACTGCCTCCTGACTCCCACACGACGCGATACACCAGAAGCTCCCCGGCCTTGCGGTCGCCATCGTCTTTCAGCCACACCATTGGCTGCGGCAGTGGAGGCTTCTTCGGTGAGGCTACATCCTTGCCTTTCTCACCCTCATTGCCTGACGACATGCCTTAGGAGTTGAACACACAGGCTCTGATACTCCGTACCCTTGGCTGTGTCGGTGGAGGCTTCTCCGGCGAGGCTACATCCTTGCCTTTCTCACCCTCGCAACCTGATGACATGCCTTAGGAGTTGAACACATGAGCTCGATACCACTTGAGTTGAACACACAGGCTCGATACCACTTGTTCTATCTGGTGGAGTCGATGTGATGAGAGCAAAAGCAGGGAAAAGCAGGGGAATGAACAAGGTAAAGAGCACTGAACTCGTGTTGTCTTTTGCTATAACACACACACACAATTATTGAGAGGCTTCTTGAAACAAAGTGTTTTATATATTCATCTCAGCTTAGATTACAACTGATGCATGTAGGTTCTATTTATATGTTCCCTCAACCGACTAAGGCATTACTTTACCAGCTACGACATTAGCTAAGTTACAACTACTAGTGCTTAGTCAATTCAACTAGTTTCTTCCTGACAGATACCGATGATTTAAATTTGGTTTTTGCATCCATGACTGCTGCCGACTCACTGCAATACATAGCCTACAAGCTAACAAAATGGTAAATATATAATAGGTTTACCCTAACAAGCGCGTTGTGCGTGGCGAGGGGATGATACTGATAGTGGGTGCCATGCTAGCAAGCGGTGCCTAAGGTGCACCTCAAAGCGCTGGAAGCTCTTTAGGAGATCTCTGGAGAAGACGGCGAAGACAGAGTGGGTGAAATGAGATGCAATGAAGCCGAGTATTTATGCGATGTGAGATTGTGTTCATTGAAAGAAGGAAAAAGTCTATTTTAGATACCTCAACTATCGAGAAAATCTGAATAACCCTCCAAACTATCATTTTATCCATTTTACACACCCGAACTATCAAAACCAGCTCAAAACACATCACCAAGCGATATCTCACGGCGGTTTTGCTGACGTTGACCAAAGCCAAGTCAACAAACTACTCTCCATGTGGCGCCACATCAGCAAAACCATCGGATAAAACCGGATTGTGATGGATTTTGAGCTGGTTTTGATAGTTCGGGTGGGTAAAATGGATTAAATGATAGTTTGGGGGGTTATTCAAACTTTCTCGATAGTTGAGGTACCTACAATGGACTTTTTCCATGGAAGAATATTATGTCTTCCTTCTTTACATGAAGCTATTCTGGAAAGGGACACCATACACACAATCAGCAAGTTTATTGGTTGCGAGGTTTGTCAGGAGACGGAATCAGCTATGCCTACCCTGTATGAGCTTTCAAAATATGATTTGGTACATGAAAAAATAAATGAATCAAACAGAGCAATACCTATTTTGGGCAAGGTGGCTGGAAGCAAAGCAGAAAATGCAATAGTTGCTGAGAAGGCTAAGAAGACGCTTGAGAATTTGGGCATGTGACACGAGTGCTCTAGATTGAACAACCATGTTCGGTAGTAGATCGAGCGAGAGGTGGAGGGAGGTGCCGATTGTTTGCGCCGCCCTATGGTAGAAGGTAGAGGCTGTATGGAGCCACCGGCCGTTTAATCGTCGGCGACGCCTAAGACCTGAATTTTGGGTTAGCACAAAACGTGCCTCCCCCTTTAGACCTATGCTTTATTTATAGTGCCAATAGGCAGCCTAATACAATCTAGGAAAGTTTAACCTTCTTTAAATAGAAATATGAAACAACTAACGTGAGGAGACAAGCTTGCTCCCAAGGGGGGAGTATTGATACGACAGCTCCAGACCGTGTCTATTTCAAACGCAAGAAGAAGGAGGCCCAAGTTGAGTCCAATTGGGACAAGGTGCAAGCCGAATCCAATTCAGCCAAAGATGGCTGAGCTTTCCTAGTTTGTTTAGGCTCACCAGCCCAATGTACCAAGAATTGACAATGCCCTTTGACAAAACGTTGACCCAAAATTTGATGCAGAACCGGAAGAGCTTTCTCTAGAGTCGGAGAAGACACATCTTTAGGAAGGTTAGGCACTGAAGTTGGAGGCGTGCCCTGGAAAGACTTGAGCATGGACACATAGAACACATTTTGAAGACGAGCAGTAGGGGGTAACTCAAGGCGATAAGCAACCTCATCCACACAAGCCACCACATTGTAGGGCCCGAATAACCTTAGAGAAAACTCATGTTGTGTAGTAGATCATAAAGATATATGACGGTGATGTTGCAGCTTAAGCCATACCCAAGAGCCTTCTTGGAAAACAACTTCTCGATGATGGTTGTCGTACTTTTGCTTCATGCGATTCTAAGCTGCTAGTAAATGTTGTTGAGCTTGGGCAAGGAACTCGGCTCTGTCGACCAACTGACAGTCGACGGCATCCACCGCCGTAGTTCCCTGAGTATAAGGCACCAATTGGGGCGGAGGTCTTCCATATACCAACTCAAATGGTGTCATACAAAGAGCGGAGTGGTATGATGTATTATAGCAAAATTCAGCCCACGATAACCATTGGACCCATGTAGAAGGCTTGTCAGCGGCCAAACACCGAAGGTACATCTCAATAGTTTGATTTACCACCTCAGACTGGCCATCGGTTTGGGGATGATATGCCGAGGAGGTTAAAAGCCTTGTACCACAACGCTTAAAAAGATCCTGCCAAAAGGTGCTGACAAGGAGGGGATCACGATCTGATACAATTGTCTCTGGCATGCCATGTAAGCTTACAATCTGATCAAAAAAGATATTAGCCACTACCAGAGCCATTGTGGGACGCTTGAGAGCGATGAAGGGCATACTTAGATAATCAATCCACCACGACTAAGAGAGCAGTTTTGCCCTGTGACGTGGGTAAGGCGATGATGAAATCCATTGAAAGATCTGCCCAAATTTGTTGCAGAATCGGTAAGGGCTGAAGAAGTCTTCCTGGTGATAGGGTACTGGCCTTGTGCTGCTAACAGACTATGCATTGACCCACGTAATCCGCAACCATTTGATGTTGACCCTCCCAATAGTATTGCTGCTGTATACGGTAGAGAGTTTTATGGATACCCTCGTGGGTGAGATCATGTACCGCACCAATAATTGTGAACCATAAGGCAGAGGTAGAGGGAACAAAAAGGTGGCCGACTCGGAATAGAAGGCCATCTCGACTGTACCAAGCCGGCGGGTCACCCATGCTGCCCTGGTCCTTGTCGGCATCCCGTGACTGTGGTGGTGGTTGGACTGGGCTCTGCTAGTCCGACTCCTTCACCCCTGATGTTAGCCCTGCAGACTCGAACTAGTTAATGCGGCGTTGTACCTCAGGATCTTGCCGGAGTTCCTCTTCCCATTGAGCTCTAGCCGATGGTGCCGTTACCGAGAGAGCAGCACAAACTGCTCCTAGCTCATACTTGTGAGACAACGCATCTGCTGCCAAATTGGTGCGGCCTGGCTTGTGCTCAGTGGTGGAATTGTATCCCATGAGTTTGCTCAACCAATGCTGTTGTGGTGGGGTAACCAAGGCTTGTTCCAACAAATACTTCAAGCTAACATGGTCGGTGCGAATGATGAATGGACGCCCCCATAGATAGGGTCGCCAATGACGTATGGCCTTCGATAGACCAACAAGCTCACGCTCATAGGCCGCCAGCTTGGTGTGACGATCAGCCAAACATCGACTATAGAAAGTTATAGGATGACCTTCATGCTACAACATTGCTCCAACTCCGGTACTAGAGGCATCACATTCCACCACAAAGGTTAAATCAAAATCTGGAAGTCATAAAACTGGAGAGGACATTAAGGCCCCTTTTAGCTACATAAAGGCATTGTTGGCCTCGGAGGTCCAACAAAACTCTCGTTGACGCAACAAGTTGGTGAGGGGTTCGGCGATGATAGCGTAATGGTGTATGAAGTGTCGATAGTTGCCTGCAAGTCCCAAGAAACTACGGACCCCAGCCGCCGATGTAGGGGTAGGCTAGCGGTCGATGTCTTGGACCTTGTTGGGGTTAGCTTCGACCCCCTTGCTAGAGATGATGGTGTCTGAGGTAACCAACGGCTCGCTTAACAAAAGCGCACTTCGAGCGCTTCAAGTACAGTTGGTGCAAACATAGCATCTCTAAGACCAACTGAAGATGTTGTAGATGCTCCTCGCGCGTCTTGCTGTTGACAAGGATGTCGTCGAAGAAAACAAGAACAAATTTACGAAGGTATGTGTCGGTGTCTGGAAAATGCGCCCCTAAAGGACAGCGGGTCCACGGACCGACAGACGAATTTGTAGTTGGTGTGAGGCCCACCGACCACCCTTCTCAGCAGCCAGAGGCGACGGCCGAGCTCACGGGGTCTTCCCGGACAGGGCCTAGTGTGATTTGGCGATCCGGGTACAGATCCTCCGTACGGTGAGGAAGAGAGGGGGAAAGGAAGAAGGCAAGAGACACAAACCGTGAGGACACAAGCGATTTACCCTGGTTCGTGCCCCCACTGCGGGGTAATAGCTCTATTCCAGCTCTTGTTGATTATATGGTGGAAAACAGTACAGGTGTGCCGAGACCGGGCTTGAAGGCACCGATCCCGAGCTTACAAGGGAGACTAAGGACTACGTCTACTGTGGAGGAAGCTTCGGATGTGTGTGTTGCTTGGGTGGCTTGTCATCGGATCGAGGGGCAAGGGGTCCTCCTTTTATAGGCGCGGCAGGTTGCCCGGAGCTGATATGGCGGGGCTGCGCCCGTTCTTGCTTTAGTGGCGGTGCCCTTGTCTCATTTCGTGGCTCTGTCTGGTCCGGGGCCTGCATGGAGAAGCTGGTCAAGTTAGTACTGGACACGTGTTTGTCCGGGAGTGCCCATATGGGGAAAAACATGCTTTAGGGAGAAAACACTTTTCCTTTATCCCCAATATAGCATTGACTGGACCGAGCCAGCCTCGCGCCACCTGTTGGGGGCGTCGCGTAGCGTAACAACCACCTGCCGCCTGCCCAAGTGAGCAAGCGACAAGGCGGGTTGTCTGCGCGCTCCTCCCCGGGCTATGGATTCCCTGGGAGATACAGTTCTTTCCGGTCAAGGCCGGGGAAAGTGTGGTGGGACATGACAGTTGTCGCCACCTGCCCACAGATAGGCGGACTACCCGAGGGACCCTCTCCCGGGCTAAGGATAGCCCGGGTGGTGCCGCTGGGGCGCGGTCTGACCTGGTCAAGCCTGGGGGAGACCCTGGCGGGCTAGACGCTTCCCCTAGTATGGCCAGGGCCTACCTTTTGGGCCCTTCGTACGTGCTATGGGCCGGTACGGATTCGTTCCGAGGCCAATCTCGAGGTGGGCAGCATTACGAATCCTGTGACTAGCCCCCGAGCCTCGGCGGTCGTGTGACAAGCCGGTCTGAGGTTTGGAGAAAATCCCCCTTTTGCGCTGCGCGGGAAGATTTGGCTAAGGCTTTCTGGAGCCGCTGGGGCGAGTAGTGGAGCATTCAATTTGATTTGATGGAAAAGTGGGGCAGTTACGCCTCCCTAGGCATGACTCCCACGATCTCCGCCTCGACCGTTGCCTTCCTTGATAAGGCAGTGTTCTCTAGGGGGGACTCTTACTGCAGAATCATCCCTTTTGCTTTCGCCTTCCCCATTTCGCACCTTGCCTTCCTTGCTTCCTGTCGCCATGGTGTTCATCGGAGACAGCGCTCTCACGAGAGAGAGGATGGCGGAGTTGGAGAGGGACAGCTTTGTGAGGCCGAGTTCCTGGAGGCTCCCTGGTGCGGACCGGGAGCCACGGCCCAATCCGGACGAGCTGGTTTGCTTCGAGAGTTCGGCCATTTGCGGGTTCCGCTCGCCGTAGTCACAGTTCATGACGGATTTCTTCGCCTTCACGGAGCTACGACCGGAGAACCTGTCCCCGCAGTCCTATGTTCATATGTCCATCTTCGCTCATCTATGTGAGGCGTTCTGCGGGGTGCGACCCACGGTGAGCCTCCTCCAGCACTACTTCGAGTTGAAGGCCGTTGGCCATCGCGTGGGCAGCGGCGGAGTCTTCTATCTGACAGCGTGCCGAGCCCGGGGAAGCCAAGCATACCCGGAGAATGAAGTCAGGACGAAGGTCGATGGTTGGGCCCGGTGGTGGTTTTACCTGAACCACGGGGGCTCAGTTCTGGAGTATTCCTCCGCCACGCCGGATACCCCTGTCTTCGCGCGTAGCGAGATCCTGCCGGAGGATCAAGTGTCGTCGTACGAGATCGAGGGGGTCGCCAAGAAGGGCTTGACGGCTACGACGTCGTCGTCAGCTTCGTCTGGCACCGGATCAGCCCCCTGGGGGGCCGCGAGCGGTGCGTCAGCGAGATGGGCGGATGGGAGGATCCAGATCGGGATTTTCACCAGGGTAAACGTCTGCCACACTGCTTTGTTTCATCTTAGGTCGGGGCGTGCCGTGACCATCTGTGATGCCTTGCAGGACTCCCGGCCCGCGATGTCGCACGATCGCGGGCATGCTGCTGCCGATGCACAAGAACCCTCGCCCCATAAGATTCGTGAAGGATAAATTGCCCACAGTACGTGCCCGTGGGGTGTTCGACCAAATTCCGGGCCGCGTGTGTCCTCCGAGCCTTGACAGCCTGGGCTGACTTTTTGTATGCAGAGGACGTGGGGCGTGGCCGAGGATGCCACGAAGGCTAGGGGCTCCGCAGGGGAACCTTTGGATGTACAGCCGCTGGGGGCGCGCTCGCCACTAGTGGAATCGTCGGCGGCGTCAGGCGGGGCGCTAGCCTTGTCGGTGATGTCGGGCGAGGCAAGCCCGGCACCGGCCTCGACCGTGGCGGGCACAGCGCAAGCGGGTGTGGCGGCGCGGTTGAGGAAACACGCGGCGCCGGCGCAGGTAAATCCTCGTCCCTTCGAAGTGGGCCAAGTGTCGGACACTCGGCGGGCCTTAAGCTCTGTTCTTTTGCCCACGTCCAGGGCGCGGCGCCGGCAAAGAAGAAGAGGTCATGTCGGCCAGCCATCGCAGCGACGACGAGGATGTTGCGCCAGTGGTGAGTCCTCCGCCGGAAATGACATCGCGGTGGGGGACCGTGAAGAAAATCGTCTCATCCCGGCAAAGAACTGCCGCGCCAACCACGAGCCGCGTCGGCGGCCTGGAGACAGAGCTCTTTCTGCGCCCTACACCGGGGGTGTGCGAGGGCACGTAATTTGAACCAGCGCGTAAGTTTC
Source organism: Raddia guianensis (assembly GCA_036346415.1). NCBI lineage: Eukaryota > Viridiplantae > Streptophyta > Magnoliopsida > Poales > Poaceae > Raddia > Raddia guianensis. The sequence continues at coordinate 35,222,133 of CM070544.1, forward strand.
TCGCGTTGCTCGCCATTGTTCTGCTTCCGCATCTGATAGCCGTGTGTGTTTTGGATCGCAGGGCATAGCGCTAAGGTGGCGGCTGAGGTGTTGCCTCCTTCTGCCGAAGACAGGGCGCCTGAGAGCGAGTTGGCCGAACCCGTAGGAGGAGGATTCCTGTCGCAAGCGTTGGAGGCGGCCGGGCTGTTGAGGCCGATAGACGCGCAGGACAAGGACAGTCAACTGATCCGTGGGGGATCGGCGACCTGCCTGCCGATGGCGGTGCTGGACGCGTTGGACGAGGTCGCGGAGACGGTTTAGGTTGACACTGGCAAGGCCTCCTTGTGGGTTTCTCCCTTATGCGTTGAAGGGTGCACGGCTCACGGGTGGTGGCCGATCGACCGTCGGGGGATTGCTGACTTCTTCAAGACCCCAATCAGGAGGGCACCCCCTGCGCCTGACCGGCGCATGCTGCTAGTTGGTTGGGAATGGCCAGTGCGCGTGCTTGTCCTGTCGGGGTGGATAAGTGTCTCGGTGCCTAGCGTGGGCCCGTTGGCATCCGCGGGCTGGATCTCAGCCTCCCCAGAGTGGGTGGAGCAACAGGCGAACCTCAGGACGCAGAGCTCTGTCAGAGGAGGCCCGCTGTCTGTGAAAATCCATCCTACCCCCGGGCTGGAGAGGAAAGACCTCCTGAAGCGCCTGGACGCCGTTACTGTTGGTGATCTGTACACTGCTCTTGATCGTGCAGCCAAAGCGGAGGCTAAGGCAGAGCGGCTGCCGCTGGAGGCAGCGGATGTAACGATACCCCCTCGCCCAAGTCCGGTTATGGCGATCGGCGCGCCCCCCCATGTTCCTGGTTCCCGCGGAGGGCGAAAGTGCTGCGGGGGTGGAGCTTTGGGCAGCGAGAACCGGCCAGGCACTGGCGGAGGGCGCGGTGGACCAGCTTAAGGCGCAACTCAGAGAGGCGCAATACGCCGCCAAGTTAGCTGCGGAATGGGCCGAGCCCTCGACAGAGAGGCGGAAACTCGCGCAGGAGGGTCGCCAGCTCCTTGGCGAGCTCCAACAAGCGCAGGATGCTACGGAGCAAAACGTCAGGGCCAAAGCCGCACTCGAGGAATCCTTGGCCACCGCCGAGGCGGCGCTCAGGGCCCAGGCCAGAGGAGATGAAACCCGGGCCCATTCCAAGGAGGCGGACAAGATTAAGGCTGAACTTGCAGCCGCCGAGGTGAAGGCGAACGAGCTAGAGGCAGTTGGCGAGACCATGCTGAGCTTGGTGGTGGCTGGTCATGGAGAAGCAGCAATGGCGAAGGCCGAGCTCGCGGCCCGTGTGGAAGATGCCGAAGCGGCGCATCGCAGCTGGGCGATCGCTCTGCTTCAGCAGGTGTCTCGGTGCAATCTGGCGGCGATCGTCTTTGCGTCGTCGAGAGGAGTGGCCGAAGTCCAAAGCTGCGCGCCCTGCATTTCACGAGGCGCATCTTCATGGGTATGATCCAGCCGTGTGCGAAGCCGCTGAGGAGAGAGTGAAGAGCCTACTCGCTCTCAACAAGAAAGTAATATCCTGCAGCCCACACGTTATGCTTAGGCATTGGCCTAATCATGTCTTGATTAGTTTCGTTTTGTTTCAGTCTTATGCCCTCATGGCCGGCCTGTCCTCATTGATGGATGCAGCGAGTGGGAGGCCTAGGAATCTTGCGGCAGAGATCGAACGTCTCTCCGTCGAGCTCGCGCAAGCCCGGGCTCAGGTAGAGCATGCGAGCGCGCTGGCCGCTGAGAGCGAGGTTCGCGGGACCGCCCGCGTCGCCGAGCTAGAGGCCGTGCTCCGTGCATCGCAAGAGGAGGAACGGGAAGCCATGGCAAGGCTCGCCCAGGCCCAGGAAACAGAGAGGGTCGCGGTGGGCCAGGTTCAGGCGGCCCGTGAAGAGGCAGACCGAGCCTGGGCTGCTTTCGACGAAGAGCGCAGGCGCAGGGAGGTGGCCTCCAAGGAGCTGGAAACTGCCCTATCTGAGAGATCGCTACACTTCGGGCGGCCGAGTCGAGGTCCAAGGCCGAGGCTGAATCCATGAAGAAAAGGGAGCAAGACCTTGTCGATGCCTAGGCTAAATGGCGCCAAGAACAGAACAAGGTGGACTCGCAAGCCATAGAGCTGCTTCAGGCGCGAAAGCGGATCCACGACCTAGAGACCGAGCTAGAAAGGCTTCAGCTGCAGCGCTGGTCATAGCTGAGAGCCAGGACGACCGTCCCCGACAGAAGGACAAAAAGGATCAAGCCGAGTCCTCCAAGCAGAAGGATCGGAAAAGTCAAGGTGAGGAGATGGTCGCAGCGGCAGATCGCAGCCGCACCCGACCGCCACACAAGGAAGACTACAACAAGGTGATGGATGCACTGTGTCCTTTCCATCCAAACAGAAGGCACGCGACCAAGAATTGCATTACATTGAAGAGGTTCGCGCAAGAGCACAACAAGCAGTCGGATCCCGACAACGACGAGGTCAACAAGAAGCGCGACCCACCTGGTGAGAATTATCAGGAGTCGGAGGGAGAGCTCAACTATATATTCAGGGGCTCGGCCGCATATGAGTCCAAGCAGAAGCAAAAGCTTACCACTTGGGAGATCAATGAGGTAGTGCCGGCTGCCCCCCCCCCCCAATACTTGAGATGGTCGAAGACGCCAATCACCTTCAGTTACGCAGATCATCCCGATCATGTTCCGTATCCGGGGAGGTACCCATTGGTGCTAGACCCTGCGGTTCGCGGTTCTAAACTGAAGAAGGTGTTAATCGACGGGGGGAGTGGATTAAATATCCTCTTTTCCAAAGCTTTCGACGACATGAAAATTCTATGCCACGAACTGCAGCAGGGCTCGTTGCCGTTCCATGGGGTAATCCCCGGAATCTCGGCAATTCCACTCGGACAGATCACCCTACCGGTCACGTTCGGGACGAAAGAGAATTTCCGGACATAGCTCCTAAGCTTCGAAGTGGCCAATTTCGAGACGGCGTACCTTGGGAAGGCCAGGCCTGGCCAGATTTATGGCGGTGCCTCACTACACAAATCTGGTACTCTAGATGCCATGTCCGAAGGGCATTATCACAGTATGTGGTGATGTCAACCAATCTTTTGTATGCGACAAGGAGAGTTGTGAGCTTGCCCAAAACCATGAGGCCTCTGCCGAGTTGGACAAAATCCGATTAGCAGCCACTGTCCTGGAAGATGAGGGCGAGATCCCTGCAAAGAAACTATCCAAGTTGGGGATCAGGCCCGACAAAGGAATCAAGAAGATAACACTCGACCCATCCGACTCGGCCAAGACGGCCTTGATCGGGACTGGGCTCGACCGTAAATAGGAAGATGCGCTCGTCACCTTCCTCCAAACAAACCGGGACATCTTTGCTTGGAAGCCATCCGATATGCCGGGTATCCCGAGGGAGGTGATTGAGCACTCTCTAAACGTGGATGAGAGGGTAAATCCCTTTAAGCAGCGGCTCCGTCGGTTTGCACAAGATCGACGTGAGGCTATCAGGGAAGAGATCACTAAACTTTTAGCCACTGGCTTCATCAAGGAGATGTATCATCCCTACTGATTAGCAACCCAGTGCTCGTTCGCAAAAAAAATAAAAGCTGGAGCATGTGCGTTGACTACACCGATCTCAACAAAGCATGCCCCAAAGAATCATTCGGACTGCCTCGCATCGACCAGGTGGTGGATTCTACCGTCGGGTGTGAGCTTCTGAGTTTTCTCGACGCCTACTCGGGCTATCATCAAATCAGCTTAAAGGAGGAAGACTGCATCAAAACTTCGTTCATCACACCATTCGAGGCTTTTTGCTATATCACAATGTCATTCGGGCTAAAAAACGCTGGCGTAACTTATCAGCGTGCCATACAGCGGTGTTTTCACACTCAGCTCGGACGCAACGTGGAAGCGTATGTGGACGATGTGGTCGTAAAATCTCGAGAAAAGCAGGATCTAATTAAAGACTTGGCTGAAACAATCGAGAGCCTCCGAGCTTACAGAATGAATCTCAACTCGGAGAAGTGTGTTTTCGGGTTCCTTCGGGAAATTTACTCGGTTTCATCGTGTCTTATCATGGTATCGAGGCTAACCCGGAAAAAGATCAACACCATCCTAAAGATGGAGCCTCCGTTTTGCCAGAAGGACGTCCAGAAGCTTGCCGGGTGCATGGTGGCACTCGGCAGGTTCGTTTTCTGACTCGGGGAGCGTGGGATACCATTTTTCAAACTCATGAAAAAGCAAGACAAGTTCCAATGGACTTCGGAGGCACAACAGGGTTTCGAGGATCTCAAGAAATTCCTAACCTCACCTCCTGTGTTGGTTTCGCCCATGCCCGAAGAACCTCTTATGCTTTACATAGCGGCGATGACTCATGTAGTCAGCGCCGCAATCGTCGTGGAGCGAGAGAAAGTCGAACAGATGCAGAAGGTTCAGCGTCGGTTTATTTCATCGGTAGTCTTGGGTGAGTCAAGAGGCGGTATCCACAAGTACAAAAGTTGTTAAGCGCCGTGCTGATAATATCCCGAAAGCTCAAGCACTACTTCCAAGAGCATGCAATTTCGGTGGTCACTTCTTTTCCGATTTGGGATATACTTCTGTCGACGGTTGAGATAACGATCTCAAGTCGCTAAGGTTCTTGAAGATTGAGATAGGAGACACGCCAAACAACCACGAACGAACGAGCGAGCGAGCGGGGTTTTTATCTGGTTCGGGCCTCTCGGGAGATAATAGCCCTCGTCCGGCCTTTCTTATATATCGAGATGAATACAAGAGGTGGCTCGGCGAGGCGAACAAGTCTCGGCGAGACTATCTTGATAATACAAAGGTGCTAGGCCTTGGTCCCTCTACAGCTGTAGGGGCCTTGTTTTTATAGTCTTGAGCAAACCGACCTCTGAGGGAATATCGGGCGGGCTAACCACGAGATAAATAACGAACTCGTGCGTGCCAAATCGTCCCGAGGCGGATAAGGCATACTCCTAGTCTTGAGGATCACGACTTCTATTCCAATCCAGGAAACCACGTCCGGGTCTTCACGTGGCGTCTGCAGAACTCTTGTTCGAGTAGGACTCGAACGAATCCTAGGCCGTTCACGCGTGTGCCGGCCAGAGGCTGTTCGGTAGGATGCACATGGGCCCGATAGAACCTTCGGGAAGTGGGCCTGGTAGGTCATTCGATTGAAATTTGTCGGGGAGTGGGCCATGGCAATGGGCCGTAGTTTTATCCCCGACAACTTCACAATCGGGAAGCCACTGGGAGAATCGCGAAGTGGGAAGTTGAACTTGGGGCGTTCGAAATCTCATTCAAGTCACGGACAGCCATCAAATCGCAAGCACTCACCGATTTCGTCGCCGAGTGGATAGAACTCCAAACCCCAACACCCGTTGAGGACTAGAGTACTAGACAATGTACTTCGATGGTTCCCTCATGCTCAGCGGCGTGGGGGCTAGCATATTACTCATCTCCCTAAGAGGTGAACGATTAAAATACGTTCTTCAAATCCCACTTCCCAGCATCAAACAACGCCACCAAGTACGAGGCACTCCTCCATGGGCTCTGAATTGCTATATCACTCGGAATTTGACGATTGATCGTTCATGGGGATTCTTAGCTCGTCGTCAACCAAGTACAGAAAGACTGGGCCTGTATCGGCGACAACATGGCGGCCTACTGTCAGGAGGTGCGGAAGTTGGAGGGCAAGTTTGACGGTCTCGAACTTGTTTATGTGCTCCGTCGGGACAATGAAGCAGCAGATGAGCTCGCAAAGATGGGCTCCAATCGGGCTACACCCCCGGCTGGTATATTTGTCGAAGAGCTTCACAAACCGTCGATCAGCCAACAGCCGGAGCCAAACAAGCACGAAGATGAACAAGTAGAGGCGGAAGTCTTAACCGCTGAACCCGAATGGACAGTACCATATCTGGATTATCTCTTAAGAGACAAGCTTCCCGAAGATCGCGCCCAAGCCGAACGTATCACACGACGGAGTCGCAACTACACGGTGATCGGAGGAGAACTCTACAAGAAGAGCGCTAAGGGTGTGCTCCGGCGATGCATATCAGAACAAGAAGGGAGGAATCTACTCCAAGAAATTCACTCAGGAATCTGTGGGCACCACGCTGCGTCCAGTACACTGGTCGGGAAGGCATACCGCCAAGGCTTCTTCTGGCCGACTGCAGTAACAAACGCAAAGGACATCATCCGGACATGCGAAGATTGTCAGTTTTTTGCTCGGCAGATGCACGTACCGGCACAGGAGCGGCAGACTATTCCGATCGCTTGGCCGTTTGCGGTCTGGGGGCTCGACATGGTCGGACCCCTGAAGAAAGCGCAAGGAGGCTTCACTCATCTCTTCATTGCCATCGACAAGTTCTCAAAATGGATTGAGGCCAAACCCGTCGCTAAGATCACATTAGCCAAAGCACGGGAGTTTTTCCAAGAAATAGTGGTCAGATTCGGCGTCCCAAATCGAATCATCACATACAATGGCACTCAATTCAAGAGCAACGAATTTCAAGACTGGTGCGAAGAGCTGGGTATCAAGATTTGCTTTGCCTCCGTGGAGCATCCACGGAGTAATGGGCACGTCGAACGAGCCAATGGCATGGTCCCCCAAGGGCTAAAAGTAAGGATATTTGATCGTCTTAAACCGTATGCCGCACGATGGGTCAAAGAATTGCCTTCGGTGCTCTGGGGTCCTAGAACCACACCTAGCAGTGCAAACAGGCAGTCACCTTTTTTCTAATATATGGTTCCAAGGCGGTCTTACCTACAGAATTAGAATTCGGATCCCACAGGTTCGGAACTACAATGAACCAGAATCGGACAACAACCGATTGGAATATCTTGACCGGCTGAAGGAAGCTAGAGATATCGCAACACTCCGGTCGGCTAAATACCTTCAGGCTTTACATCGCTATCACGATCGCAATGTACGAGGCCGAGTTTTCTCCAAAGGAGATTGGGTTCTAAGAAGAAATCAGAAAATCGAGCATAAGCTCTCCCCAAGCTGGGAAGGTCCTTACATCATCGATGAAGTGACACGCCCGGGGGCTTACAGGCTTAAGCGCGAGGACGGCACGATCATCGATAACTCGTGGAACATAGACCAGCTACGTCGCTTTTATAATTAAATTTTGTACTCAGTCGTTTCGATATGAATAAAATTGTCGTTTCCCAAAATCTGAGTTGTTTCTTGACTTGCTACTTAGTTGGTACTCCGGCTAAGCAGTAAGTCGGGGGCTACACCTAATTGATGCGCCTATGTGCACTTTCTTTTCTTTTCTGAGTGGTTATTCCAAGTAGTGAAACTTTGACCCTATGAATGACGAACTCTTAGTCACTCGGCACGCGCATTTGGAAAAGAGCCATGAGCCGACTCCTAAGCGCTTGGGGGCTAGACTAGTCAGGCAAAGTGCTTAAACGAAAGGAAATTACTCGGAAAAGTCAGAACCATAAAAATCGTTCAAAATACAGGCAGTCGGGTTTCATTAGAAACAAGTTTACCGTCTAAGTTTTGCTACGACATTTTACAGGAATCACAGGTCCAAGTTTTCAGCTAAGGTGGTCGAACTATCCCGGGCCTCTTCTAAAAGGGCTTTGGCTTTCTCCTCATCGATTGTGCGGGCGAAGCCATCTTTGACTATGTCGAGATCCACCCGAGGATACAAAGACTTCACAGTCGCTAAAGCTTGGCTACCACTCGTGATCACCGATTCCTTTAGTGGTCCATCAGCCTCTCGGGCGCCTCCTTTAGCTGCACGGCAACTTGGCTATCATTTCACCACTCCGCAGTCTCAGGTAGCAGGAGTTTCCACAGCGGTTCGAACGCCTCCCAGAGCTGTTGATAAGCCGCATCCGCAGTCTTGATCTTCTCATTGAGAACATCGAATTGCGCTTGCGTCTTCTGCTTATATTCTGCAAACAAGATAAAAATCGTTTCCGAGCACTTGACAAGCACAATGGAGGCTGACAAGCCGAGTTGGGAAACTTACCTTCCAGCTCCCATCTGGCCTTGTCAAAATTGGCATGGGCTTGGAACTCCGAGTTTTCCAAGGCCTTGTACTGGTTCTGGAGTTGAGCGATGGCGTGGTTCCGAGCTGGAGTGGAACGGCGAAGGGGTGAAATTCAATATGACAACTGGAAGACTACAAAAGCACTCAGGTTAGAAACTTACATGCAAGGGTGCCGACTAGCTCCATCTTCTCCTCCCATAGGGCCGAAGCTCGGGCTCGAAGATTTCGCACCTGGGCTTCAGCTTTGGTTTTGGTTTCCTCTACTGCGGCCTTATATTTGTTGAGCTTTTCCACTTGGGGGAGCACGCCTTGGAAGAATGTAGATTTTCTCCTGGAGCGTTCTTCCATGTCCTAAAAAGCAATGGAGAATCAAGGCTCACCACTCGGGGCCAACAGAAGCAGACAAGATTGAAAGGCATACCTCGACTAGTTGGGCACACTTGAGGCCGTACATGCTGAGTTCATTCCTGTCCCTCTCCTCCTCTTCATCATCAATGACCTCCCACTCAAAATCATCGTTACGCCATTGGGCTTTGAACGAGGCTTGGGGTAGAGCCTTCCGTTCCCGCGGGATTTCTTCCACGGGAGCCGTTGTGCTGGAAGTAGCAGTTTCGAAGCTTTTGAGTTCTAGGATGGGCTCTGCATTGGCGGAAGTCTTCGGGCCCACTGGATCCGAAACGGCTTCTGTGGTCACTTCAGGCAGAGCTTGAGGAGGCGGTAAAGTCGGCTACGATTCAGGGAGGCCTTTGGGATCCCTGGGTGGCAAAGAAGAAGGTGTTGATTCAGGGACCCCGTCGGCGTCCCTGGGTACCGAACCAGTCGGCGAGACTGGCCCGACCAGGTCAGGGACGGCCTTGGCCGTGTTCTCGCCCTAAGGAGCGATAGTTAGTGAGTCCATGGGGTCTTCAGCAGAAGGATCCCTGCAAGGAGGATAATCAAGACACAATCCTAGTGAAGTAGAATGGAGAGTCATCAGGGAGAAAACCTATTGGACATCTTTATTCTGACCCCGGGTCCTTTTCGAGTGGTTGCGCCACTCGACGAGGCACTCGGTTCAGTACCAGCCTTTGGGGGCTCCGCTGTATGCGCACTAGGCCTTGGGGGCGGTGCTGGAGATCCGTCAGCCTTTGGAGGTGGAGAGATAGTTTCCTCTGAATGCTGGGTTGTATGCTCACGGATCGTCGGGCCCCCAGACGGTTCTTTGTCATCTTCTTGATCGACGGCCCTTTCCCTTTCTTGGCACTCGGCTCTTCGGTCGAGCCGCTCGTGGGCCGCTTGGAGCCTTTGTGCTGGGGGAGGCCAGGTAGTGGAGCATTGGAAAAGAAGGCTTTCCGGTCCTGTGAACAACAACAAACAAAGCTTCCGGAGATCCACATTCAAAAATCGAAGGATAGATGCTCGGGGATAGCAAGAATTCACCTCTGGTGGGGGCTCCGTTATGCTAAAGGGCTTCGGATGACCCTCGCCAGGGATCTCGGTGCCTGGAGCAAAGAGGTCGACCAATTGGTTGGACAACAATTTATCGATCATACGCTTGGGAACTTCCTGAGTGGGATCTACATTCCCGGAAAATTCAAATCTCGGGTGCACGCTTTCCTTCAAGGGTTGCACTCGGCGCATTGTAAAATTGATGACGATTCCAACCCCAGTCAGCCCTTCTGCTTTCCGCTTATTGATGAGGCCCAGGAGCTCCGTGACTTGTCCCATCTCGTCGGTAGAGGGAACAGATGAAATTTTGGGCTGAAGCCCGGCAAAAGAGGGGAGTCAAGGATCAGGATTGGCGCAATAGAACATTCTTGGTGCCACCCCCTGTTGGAAGTTTTGAATTCGATTGAGAAATAAAGTTTCTTCAAACCGTCTCGAAGCTGAAAGCCAGCACCCCCAATTAATTTGGGGGCGTTCTTGTTGTGATACGGCTTGAGGAGGAAAAGGTGGCGGAAGAGACTAAAATGAGGAAAAATACCCAAATAGGCCTCACAGAGGTGGATGAAGATGGCAATTTGAAGAATGGAATTGGGATTCAGACTGATCAACTCAATTTTATAAAAATTAAGAAGACCACGGAGGAAAGCGCCGGCGAGGAGCCCAAAGCCACGCCGGAAAAAGGATTCGAAGACAACGATTTCCTCGACCCGAGGGGTAGGGAAAGACTCACCCGCGGCTGGGCGCCAGCAGACCAACTCCTGCACTGGGAGAACTCCGGAGGCCACCATCGCCTCTAGGCGCTCCTCCGTCGTCGCCGAGGTCGCCCATTCCTTCGGTGGATCTGCTGCAGAGACATTCTTCGCTGATGACATCTCTGGAGAGGGCTGCGCAAGATTTGGGAATCGCTACGGAAGTGGTTAACCCTAGCGATGGATTAGCTCGGAGGCAACATGAAATTTAGATCGTGGAGGCGCTTAACCCTAGCAATGGGGGTAAGTGGCGGCGGCGCGAGATTTGGGCAAGCGACGGTTGCGAAACCTAATGGTGGAGAAAGCGGCAAAGTCTAGGAAATCTGTGGAATTTGCTTTGGGCCCAGAACTTACAAGGGGATACTGTTAAGTTTTTCGCTATGAGCAGGAATAATGCAGGCTCTAACGGTGATTTGGGTTTGGGCTTGAATTTTGGTGGTACGTTCCAAGTGGGCCCAACCGAACCAGTCAGATATGGGCACCACTCGGCAGAGCTAAGCCAGAAACGCAGAGTGCTTTAAGACAGGTGGCAGTAAGTCGCAGTCGGACATGAGAGTCACTCGGCTACATCTGGGTTGCGATCTGGGTGCTTGCTGAATAAATTCGTCAGTCGATCTCAAGAAAGGAAAAGGCACATGAATTTTCAAGTGTTACTTCTATCCATCAAGCCAAAAGCTGGTTACAGAAGGAAGCTAAAAGATCGACGATTACATCACGAGCTACGGCTCGGCGTCGATTCAAAAGAAGAAGAATAAAAAAGAAAATCCCCATCTACAGTAGTTTGGGGATTAGCGCCTCGATGAGAGGGGTGCGGACCGCCCACAGCTGCGGGTGCCCCCCATGAGGACGTCTATCGCCTCCTCGGCGCGAATTTCGGCCATCGCCTAGTTGAACTGCTGCCACATTGCCGCAAGATCGGCGTCAGCAGTAGCGGCGGCGGCGGCTTCCTCGGCGGCGAAGGCGGCGGCTTCAGCGGCGGTAGCAAAGGCGGCGTCCTCCACCTCCTCGTCGACCTCCATCTCGTCCTCGAGATCGCCCAGATAGGCGATGACATCGTCCCCCTCGAAATCAATGAGGGCGCCGGCTGGGAAATCATCGTCGACCGATGCCGGAGCCGGAGCTGGTGGCGGTGGAGGATCCTCACCGGCGGCAGAAGCACTCGGGTCAGAGGGGCTTGCCATGATGAAAAGTGGAAGGGAAAAAGAAAAGAGAAGTGCTATATCTGCGGAGAGTAGGTGAAGAGCACGGTAAAAGTCTCGGGCTTCTTATAGCCTGAGGGAGATGAAATGATCGCCCCGGTTAGTGGATCACTTGTGTAAACATAGTGTGAAAGAACTATACTGACGGGACAGCGGCAATAATGGGCGCTCTTCCTCACGACGGTGCTGGTCGAGTCAAGACTGGTCAAGCGCGGCGGAGCCTGTTGGGAAAACGAAGAGACGCAAGCGGAAAGTAGGAACAGTAAGCCCCTCGGCTGCGCAGATTCAAATATAAAGACACGTGTGCTGATTTTTGGGCCAGGATTGGGCCTGGTTCGCAAAGTACACTTCTCAAGAAAAGGCCTTCAACTGTACATCACAATTAGTAGTTACAAGTGCAGCTAGATCTAGCCAAATTAAGCCTCGGAACACCCCATGTTGGGCTGATTACCGGAAGAGCTATGAAAAATCATACCCATCTATTGGTATACCCCATGTTGGGTCACTAGCTGGTCACTGCATGTCAGTATCAGATGCCAGTGATGACAGGGTAGAGTTTCAATGGTACGCCCCAGATAGGGCCTCCGCTGTACACCGCAACCTGGGTATGGACACCATATGGCTAAACTCTATCCTAAAGGTACGCCCTGTGATGGGGCCGTCCGCTGTACACTGTATTAAAACAGGTGCAGGTACCGCTAAACTAAAATTTTAACCCAAGGTTTGGTATGCCCCATGCTGGGTCGCTTGCCGGTCACCGCAACAAGTGGGACTCGGATACCAATCAGGTCAACTCAAAAATCAATTTCTTCTTGTGGTATGCCCCATGTTGGGTTGACTGCTGATTACTGCATGACGGAACCAGATTTCATGAGTTGATTTTGGCTTAGGTTTCAAGGGTAAACTTTAAAAGAGTCGCCAGCTGTACACCGCGACAGACGGGTACAGGTACCACTCGGCCAAGCCTCATCCGAACAAGGGTATGCCCCATGATGGGACAGCAGCCCGTATTCCGATAAATCGGGTTGGGTACCACTCGAAAATCTTAACAAAGAGCTTTATTGATCCCTTCATAGCCTCCTTGCATGCAACGGAGCACTCGGCAAGAAAAAAATAACTAGTCGGCATGCTATATTGAGAACTAGAAGCACTCGGCGTGAAGCATGACTCAGCTGGGATGCAACCAGGAAGGCATCAACTCGACTATGAAGGACTCGGGGGCTGCTGTGGAATACACGGATCCCAGGTATCTACAAGGCGGGCCACTAGGAACACCCAACAGGGGATGGGCCGAGCCGGCTACACACGCAGAGGGGCCACCCGGCCTGCTCTCCGACTTGTATGGCAAGAATAGGATAGAAATAGAAGTCTATCCCGAATAGGGAAGACACAATTGTAATCCCGGATATTTACGTGTCCGGCAAGACAGGATAGAATAGGAATCCTACCTTGTAACCGACTAGGACTCTATCTTGTAACCCTGCCCCCCCCCCCCCACACTATATAAGGTGGGCAGGGAGCCCCTGGTTCAGGAGGAGGTCACGGGATCATAGAGTTACATTTATAGATCTCTACGCAAAACACATATAATCATACGATCGCCATAATCCCACAGCACAGAACTAGGGTGTTGCCTCCTCCGCGAGGGCCTGAACCTGTATAATCCCTTGTCTTGTGGTACCATCGAGCTTGGATCTAGCGCATAGCCCTATATATTTCATTGCCGACGACACCCCCCCCCCCCTGCGCGGTGAACAGAACGTCGACAGTATCCCGCTATTTCACTTTTCTATAGCTCTGTCATTTTTCTACATGACCGAAGAAAGACTATTTCATGTCACCTAGCCAATTCATGGCTGTGTGCACCATTGTACTTATGCACAAAAAACAACATATTTGTCTCCGCATTGAACATTTGAACTTAATGACTAACTCATTAGGACAGCTACACGTGTAAGTGCACGGTGCTTTCTTTGTCTGTTTAGCATGTTTTGGTATTTTTGTTGTCTCAACCCAGCTCTAGAGCAAAGATACTGGCACTCGACTACCCCACCATTGATATCAGAGTACTCCACGTTGCCCTTTCTTAGCCTGAATCCCTTTTCATAAGCAAAGGAATTATAAAATTCATACCATTCGCCTTTGGGGCTGAAGGCCTTCTGACAGATATAGTCATGCTCAGCCTTTTCTTCTAGAGTCTGCGAAAGCCAATTGCCATCCTCATCGCGCATTGACATATTACCTGCTCCATATATTTAAAAAGTATGAGGTACAACAAATAAAAATATGGCAGCATATTTATAGCAAAATTCTGTTGTATGAACTATGAATTCTCGGCTAGACAGTAGACACCCAATTCTGTTGTACGAACTATGAATTCTCGGCTAGACACCCAATGCTTCCTTCTACACAGCAACTTATACAGAACGAAAATTCAAACAGCGTGACTAAGATGATTTTAATTTTAGTTTAATTCTCTGAACCTAGAAACAGAAGAGAACTGCAACAAACCTGAGCTCGCAAATGACCTTTCCTAATGTAAGAAGACTTCTGTTACTATGGCTGTCCTCCTTTAGCCTCACACTAGACGATGCTCTCTTGGATGCACGCTCACTTCTTGCTAAATCAACAAACTTCTGCCCAGAAAAAAGGACTCAGTTGCCATGGAACAATGTATGTAGAATGTAAAACATACTAATACTGTCATTGCATGGTCAGCAGTTTTGAAAACTTTTGTCCTGCCTTAAATAATCAATGGGAGGATATGCACCAATCAAATTGGTGTGGTGTGGCTAACAAGATCCATGCTGCTAATAGAGGATTATGACACAGAGATGACAGGTCAACATGGAATGGCCTTAAAATCAGTACCCAGCAGCTTATGAAAAGGTTTGGGAAGGTCAAGCGTGCCTTCAAAGGGTAGGAACTATTCACTAGGGCAGACTACAACAGAGGAAAGCTATCAACAAAGAAAATGTTACAAAGCCAATTAGATGTAAGTCATGCCATACCTCTCCTCTGCCAGTACAATAAGCCGCCCCGCTGAAAAGAAGAAGGGAATATCTGATCCAATCTCACCAGACCACTCTTGAAGATCCTTTTCTGAAGCAATGCAATCACTAAACTGGTTAGCAGCCCACAGTGCGGTTGCAGCATTACTGCTCCCACCACCAAGACCAGCACCAGTTGAGAGTACTTGAGACCTGCTTATCAAGATGTATCTACATTTCAAGGAAAATGGAAAAAGCAACAAAGTAATTAGACAACAAAGATGTAAATGTCAAAACAATGTACACATGTTTGACATTACCCAAAAAAATTTCTCAGTTCCGGTTTTCTTGCTAGGGTTAGGGTTTGAGAGATGACACTGACCTGCTAGATGAGCGGCCGGTGAGGCCCTGGGGCTGCGGGCGGTGAAGGTGTGTGGCGACGGGCACTGAGGCGCTGTACTTGTTTGGACGACCAACGTCTCTGCCGCTGCCGCCGCGTCCTCGCCGGTGGCCACCGTGCTTCTGAACGACGGCAACCTCGTCCTCCGTGTAACAGCCTGTATGATGCAAAGAGAGGGCGCGAAGGAGCAGGAGTGTGTGAGTTTGAATGAGCCAGTGGGCTAGCGTGAGTGTAGGCCATGTGGGCCATGTGTGGGCCGCCTGTGGCCGGTGGGGTGTGAGTCTATTTATGTGGCGTGTCGAAACTAAGAGATCATCTTGGAGAAAAAGAAATCTAAATTACCCCCAATTCCCCTGTTCTTCCAATTTCCCTGTCCTTGCTTCTAATTTCCCAAATCCTTGCTGTGTTCTACCCTGAATACACTACACTCCGGTCAGAGAGCGGCGACGGCGGCGCCGCTGCCGTGCTATGGCAGAGCTTCGACCACCTCACCGACGCATGCAGCGGCACGGATCATGTCCTGGAGGAGCTCCGGCGGCCCCTCGCCAGGGAGATTCTCGTACGGCATCGACCCGGAGAGCTCGTTGCAGATGCTCACGTGGGACGGGGCGCGCCCGCTCTGGCACGGCGGCGCGTGGACGGGGTACGCCGTCGTCGGCGAGTACCATGTCGCCACGGGCGTCGAGACGTCACAACCATACAAACCCTTGCTCATTGTACAACAAACTAGTCAATGGCTACCGGTATCCCTATTGGCTGAAAATACTTTTATCAAAATACAATTATAGTGAGTTTTATAAAAATATTATATTATTAATTATTGGTGAAAAATTACATTTTATATTAATGTCAATATCAAAAAGACAAATATTTGTTACTGGAGTGAGTATATTGTTGTAGGGGGAATACTTCCACCCCCGTGACATGGTGATCATAGAACCAATCAAGCGGAGCCAGATTACAGTGAAGCAAGGGCAACTTGAGGTTGTTGTCTCGCCTAGAATGAAGAGGTAAAGTAAAGCAACGACAACCATTTTAAAGGTGAGGCGAAGCAAAGATGACCATTGCAGAAGCAAGGGGAAGCCAGAACAATCCAATGCCATTTCCTTGCCAACTATCAAGAGGCGAGAGCTTGGATGGTGTTACTCGATGACAGATCTTGTGAAGTTGGAACACCAACTTGGGTGCCATGAAAGCTCAAGGAGAACAAATATTATGTTTAGGGGTCCACGAGCTATTCAAGTAAATCCGCCTTATATTCTGTTATAACTGCGGGAGGCGTTTTAGTCCTCTTGTCTTATATTTTAATAGTGCCCTCCTCATGTACCCGATTTCTACTCTGCTAGGCTCCAAGTGTGTGTTAAGGGGTGCCTCCAGGTGTATTTTTTCTAACTTAGGTCGACGATATATATATGTGCGATTCATTGCATCTAATGATCAGATTATTGATATATTTACGAAGGCTTTGCCGCGAGTATTGTTTGACAAGCTTCGGTCTCATCTCAACCTGATTCATGTAGGTTGTGATCAAGGGGGAGTGTTAAGAAAAGCTTGTCATCGCATAAGTTCAGGAGATGGTAAACAGGAAGTTGGTACAGCTAGGCTTGCGAATACTAGAGATAAGATGTTGGTAACTCAGATTGATAGGGGCTGCGTCAGGTCGTTAGCATTCTGTAGATCGTCCGGCATCGGCAACAGAGTCCGTAGCGTATCCAGCAAGTAGAGTTGGAGTTGGTTATTGTATAGATAGAATTGTTGATGTATATCTCCTGTAACTCTGAGAGTATAAATAGAACAGGGCTCTGTATCGGCAATCTGATCACCAGATGCAATGAATCACACATCGAACAACTTAGCTGCCACTCTTTCTTGAACAAAATGAAAGTCTACCTCAATATGCTTTGTTCTTGCATGAAATATCGCATTCGAAGTGAGATAGGTAGCACCTAAATTATCACACCACAAAATAGGCGACCTAGGTTGAAAAACCTTGAGTTCTTTCATAAGAGATTGCAGCCATATCACCTCAGCTGTCGCATTTGCTACTGCCTTATACTCCGCCTCCGTGCTTGATCGAGAAACTGTTTGTTGCTTCTTTGAACTCCAAGAAACCAAATTTATCCCAAGAAAGACGGTAAAACCATTCTGTGATCTCCTATCATCTGGGCATCCTGCCCAATCAGCATCAGAGAATGCACTCAAAACACCAAGTTTATCTTTCTTAATACGAAGGCCAAAATCAACAGTTCCTTGAACATATCTGAATATGTGTTTCACAGCTGCCATATGAACATCAGTAGGACTTTCAAGTACTGACATACCTTGTTAACAGAATATGAGAGATCTGGTCTAGTAAGTGTCAAATATTGCAGCGCCCCCACAATGCTACGGTACTTGCTTGCCTTCTTGTCACCAAGCCGTGACCCACCTTCCATAGACAGTTTATCAAGCGCTAAAGGAGTAGACGCTGGTTTACACTTCATCATATTACTTCGCTGCAGCAAGTCAAGAGCATACTTATGCTGAGAAAGAACTATACCCATCTGTCTGACTTTACCTCAATACCAACGAAGTAATTGAGCTGACCAAGATCTTTAAGTGAGAAACTCTTCGATAGATCATCAATAAGTTTATCTGCTACAGTTTGAGAGGAGCTAGGTATGATAATGTCGTCAACATAAACCAGCATGTAAATAGTAACATCTGGCTGATCATACACAAACAAGGAAGTATCTGCCTTAGATGCAACAAAACCAAACTCTATAAGTTTCTCACTAAGCTTGGAGTACCAGGCACGGGGAGCATGTTTAAGCCCATATATTTCCTTTTCCAACTTGCAAACACGATGAGGTCTTAGAGGATCTTCATAACCCGGAGGCTGACGCATATAAACCTCCTTTTCAAGGACACCATGAAGAAATGCATTATTGATGTCAATCTGCCTTAGATGCCAACCTTTAGAAGCTGCCACAGACAAGATTAATCGAACAGTTGTAGGTTTCACCACAGGACTGAATGTCTCTTCATAATCAAGCCCATATCGCTGTTTGAAGCCCTTTGCAACCAAACGTGCTTTGTGCCTATCCATAGTACCATCTGGCTTGTATTTCAATTTGAATACCCATTTAGCATCAATTACATTCTGTCCTCCTTGACGAGGAACTAAACACCATGTATTGTTCTGGAGTAAAGCATTATACTCACTGTCCATAGCACCGCGCCACTGCTTATGCTTCATAGCTTGATAATGATCTGTCGGTTCAACAAGAGCCACATGGAACGCCCTCTTGTGCACAGCATATGGTACTGTCCCATCAGTAAAAACCTTTGGCCGAAGAATATTGTTCTGAAGACGAGTAGTCGGCCGAGACGGTGCTGCTGGAGGAACAACTACAGGAGCAGGAGCAGGCGACGCAAGCTGCGTAGACTCAGAAGGAAAATCAGTAGAAACAGGAGATAATTCATCTATGCCCGGTCCTGTACTACTCTCTGAACCTGGCATGAGCTCAACTTGCGATGGAACAGAAGGTGAAGATGACACCAAGACAGGCAGATTCACGTGAGATTGACTCGGAGAAGAAGTTACAAAACTTGGAGATGAAGCAGTTTCATGAAAAGGAAACACATTTTCATCGAAAATAACATCACGAGAAACATAAACACGTCCCGTTGAACGATCGAGACACTTATATCCTTTATGTTGAGTGTTGTATCCAACGAACACACACTTGGTGGATCGAAAAGAAAGATTTCTAGAATTATATGGTCATAGGTTAGGCCAACAAGCACAACCAAACGTTTTAAGCATGCCATAATCAGGTTGAACATGCAAAAGACGAGTAACATGAACATCTCAATGGATAGATTGACTAGGTATCCTATTGATGAGATATGTAGCGGTTAGGAAAGTTTCATCCCAGAATCGAAGGGGCATTGAGGCTTGACCTAAAAGAGCAAGACCTACTTCAACAATATGCCGATGCTTACATTCGGCTACGCCATTTTGTTGATGCGCATGAGGGCAACAAACCCTATGAATTATACCTGCAGTTTCAAAGTATTTATTGAGCCGACGATATTCACCACCCCAATCAGACTGAAGAGTGTGAATCTTTCGACCTAACAAAAGCTCACGTGTTTTTGGAATTGAAAGAAGACATTCTCAACTTCAGATTTGTGTTTCAAGAGAAAAATCCAAGAAAATCGACTATAGTCATCCAAGAAGCTCACATAATATTTAAAACCATTAACAGACCCACACATCCGAGTGTACAAGTTCTAAAGGATATGAAGAAACACGACTCGACAAACTATAGGGTAACTGATGACTCTTTGCCTGTTGACAGGCATCACGATTCTGAGCATCTTTATTTGGCGTACATGAAATTTTATTTCAACTAAGAATAGACTGGACGATTGAATGCGAAGGATGACCCAAACGGCGATGCCATTGATCTGATGAGAGCTTGACACTGGAGAAGGCTTGACTGTTTGTGATGGCAGCTTTGGTGGATGCAATGGAGTAGAGCCCACATTCACATTGCCCGTGAAGCAGAACTCTCTTCTTGAGCTGATCCTTGACACAAAAGAAATTTGGATGAAACTAAAAAAAGGCATCATTATCACGAGCAAACTTATAAAAAGATAAGAGGTGTTTATCAATTTTAGGAACGTGAAGAACATTATTTAGATGCAAGATGCGTTCATAGCCAGGAACAAAGGAGTAACCAGTGTGGGCAATAGACAAACCTGCGCCTAAAGCTACGGTGACTTGATCACTTCCTTTGTATCTATCCTTGATCGTCAGCCTATCAAATCACTTGTGATATGATCTGTGGCTCCACTATCGACGTACCAGTTAGTGTCAATCTGGTACTGACCGTTTCCTCCTGCAGAAGTTGCTGCTGCCATGTGCGATGTCTCTGCTTGATAGGAGTGATTAAACCGCTGGTAGCACCGAAGTGCGTCATGGCCGACCTTCCCACATATCTGACATGTAGGCCAGTTTCCTCCTCCATTGTTCTGCTGGTGGCCACCACGGTTGTTGCGACCTCCATTGTTACCACAACCGCCACGACCTCTGCTGCCAAGCCAGTCGCAATTGCGCCCGCCTCTGGACGCACTATTTGCTGAGAAGAAATTGTTATTGAAGTCACCACCTAGCTGCTGCTTCTTGCGCATCTCATAGCTGAGAAGATGCGCGTACAGGTCGGTGAGGGAGATTGCTTCAGACTTGGTTGACATTGCCGTAACAAAAGTGTCATACTCATCTCCAAGACCCGCAAGGATATACGAATAGATCTCTCCTCGTGGAGCGGCTGACCGATGGATGCCATCGAATCAGCAAGTGCCTTCGTATATATTGTGGAAATATGTTGATGCAGATAGATCTTTTTTCCATTGATTAGCGAGTTCAATCTTGATTTGAGTCTGGCGAGCACGAGAGTGCGACGCAAACATGCCCTCAAGATATGACCAAACTTCAGCAGAAGTTGTCATGAACAACACATGACCTAGTATCTCCTCCCTCAGGGAGGAAAGAAGCGCGCTCAGAACCAGCTGATCACGCTGGAAACCATGCTGCAAACTCTGGGTTCTCCACTTGAGCTGCGCCGCTATCAGAAGTTGCACCGATAAAACAGGGTGGTGCCTTCACAAATCCATCTACGTAGCCCAACAATTGCTGACTACGGAGATAAGTAACCACCTGTGCCCTCCACAGGAGATAATTCTCTCTAGTGAGGCGCATGGTAACATATTGGTTGGACGCTGGTGCATTCAGAGATCCAGCGCCAGGAAGACCAGAAGATCCGCCAAGCCCTCCGCCGGCTACAGGTAGAGAGCCAACAGGGGTAGACATAAGACTACCAATGGTGGTGGAGGAAAGGGATCCGGTGGTGACGGTGTTGGTTTGAGAATCGGTAGCAGCGGACTCCGTCGACATGATGGTGGATGGATCAACTAGAGCTCTGATACCATGAAAAGAAAACGGGAAGATGAAATTAGGCCGCAAGGGTCTCAACGTGAACCCTGTTCTATTTATACTCCTAGAGTTATAGGAGATATACATCAACAATTCTATCTATACAATAACCAACTCCAACTCTACTTGCTGGATACGCTACGGACTCTGTTACCGATGCCGGACGATCTACAGAACGCTAACGACCTGACGCAGCCCTTATCAATCTGAGTTACCAACATCTTACCTCTAGTATACACAAGCCTAGCTGTACCAGCTTCCTATTTACCATCTCCTGAACTTATGCGATGACAAGCTTTTCTTAACAGTTTCAACTAGCATTTGTCATCTACCGTACATAGACTTTAAATAGAAATGATGTATACTAAAATAGCGTATTAACAGGACTGTGTGCATTTTCAAAATTAATTCATGCTAGTACAGTACCCGTGGTTTGCATCGGACTATAAAGAGATGAAAGAAAAACATAAATTAGAACAATATATGAAATTGTAAAAGGTAAGTTAGAAGGCAACATGTGGAAACTTAGCTAGCAGTCTTACAATAGCGACGCCATCCTTTCGCCTCTAGCTCAAAGAAAAATCATTATCTAGCTTCTTTGTCATGGTGCACACACGTTCAAACTCAATCATCATGATAATTATGATCGTTTTCTATAATACAAAATATGAGGGAGCACATGTGTCGACGGTTGGGATATCGGACCCAAGTCAACTAAGGTTCTTGAAGAAGGGGAGATAGGAGACACGCCGAACAGAACGAACAGCAACCAATGAGCAACAGGGAGACAAGGGTTTTTATCCTGGTTCAGGCCTCTCAAGGGAGATAATAGCCCTACGTCCAGCCTTTCTTTATACGAAAGAGGATTACAAGGTGGAACTCGACGAGATTAACAAGTCTCGGCGAGCAGTATGCGTCAATACAATGGTGCTTGGCAGGTCCAACTGGTGCCCTCTACACGACGTAGGGGCTCTGTTTATATAGTGTTGAGCAACCGACCTACCAAGGGATAATCGGGCCGGGCTAACTACGATATCGTAACGAACTCATCGTGCCAAATACATCCCGAGGTAGATAAGGTAAACTCCAAGTCTTGGGATCACGACATCTATTCCAATCCGGGAAACCACGTCCGGGTCTTCACGTAGCCGTGCAGAACTCTTATTCGAGTCGGACTCAAACACGAATCCTAGGCCATTACGCACCGTGCTAACCAGGAAGCTATTCGGCAGGATGCACACGGGCCTGATAGAACCTTCCAGGGAACTAGGCCCTAGTAGGCTGTTCGATTGGGCCGTCAGGGAATGGGCCATGGCAATGGGCCGTGATTTTATCCCCGACAGCTAGCCCCCGAGACTCAAGTGGAAGGACTCACTAGAGTGGGGTCTACACTAAGTCTCGAAGAGGGAAATCTTGCTACTACAAAGACGTACAACAAAAGACCGAGCAGGTTAAGGTTCTCCCGAACAGGACTTGTCCGGGATCGAGCAAACCCGATCAGTACCGAGCAACTCTGTTGCGTCGAGCGAGAACAACATCTATCGAAGCGAGCACCGGTCCTCGGTCACGGAACCTTTGGAAAAAGTAGCCGTTAGCAGATCTCACTTGTAACTTACGCCAAGCGATGAAAAGCGATCGACCGTTTTACTTAGCCGTTGCAGTAAAAAACTAGCCGTTTGTGGCGAAAATCCGTTGCAGAGCTGCTCGTTTGGGACTATAAAAAGCACCCAAGCCGTCCGCGGCTTGCCACTTCCGCTCTCACGCCTTTCCTTCCCAAGCCCTAATTCCAACCTCGCTCAGCATCAAACAGCCAAACTCCACTCCCAAAGCTGCTCATCCATCCCTAGGGACTGCTATGGCCAAATTCTCAGACACTAGCATGACCGAGGAGGACTTGAAGATCTGGGAGGAAGAAGGCCACATCGACACCGGCAGCTGGAGACTGCCCGAGGAGGAGGAAACACCGGAGCCGCTCGAGGACGAGTTCGTCAACTCGGCGATTCGCCTGTTATTAGGTTGAGGTCTCCCGAAAGCGACTTCGTGGAGGCCTTCCTGAACATCAGCGGGTTGGAGGTTGCGAACCTGAACCCCAACTCGATCCTCCAGATGGCCATCTTCGCACACCTGTGCGAGGGCTACCTGGGAGTTGATCCATCGGTGGGGCTGTTCCTCCACTATTATACAGTGACGAGGAGCAACTCCACCACTTCGGCGCTTGGGTGCTACTACCTCAAGCTCCGGGCCACCACCGACGACGCGCCCTACCCTCGTCCGCCACTACTCGACTCGATGGGGCCATGGTGGATGAGGTGGTTCTACACCAGAAGGAGCGGCGACAGCAAGCTCATCTTCACCGGACAAGCTCCAGCGAAGGGAACGCCAATGCCTCGGCCGGAGCTGTCCGACGAGGATTGGTACCTGACGCGGAAGATCGCTTCCCTCGTGGGCCTCGGGCTCACGGGCAGGGAGATCATCCACGACTTCACAGAGAACAGGATATGTCCGCTGCGGAGTAGATCCTATCTCTTCTACAAGATAGAAGGATGGGAAGACATCACTAGGGAGAGCACAGGTAAGTGCCTTTAAGACTCAACCTTTACTTGGTGATTTCATCCGAACAGGAACTGACGACTTCTTCTGTTCGGCCAGTGCAACCGACCGACGCATGGGTGACCGAGCAGGTCGACTCTATGCTGAAGGCTGCCAAGAAGGACGGCGAGGTCACCGGCGAGGTGGTCTATACGTGTCCGTGCAACGTGCTCGTCCACACACCCGAGGTAAAGTCGCTTACACCCTGTTCGGTTTTGCAAGACTTACACTGTTGTAAAATGCTAACATTCGCTTCCCAAACAAACAGGAGGACCTGCTGATCCTTAGAGGGATCGTGGAGGAGCTCTCTGGGTCAGAGAAAGGGGAAGCGAGAAAGGGCAAGGCCAAGGCGGCCGCGAAGCCCAAGGTGGCGACCGAGCCGACGCGGAGCTCGCCACGCCATGGCGGCCGCCAGCCCTCAAAGAAGGCCCCGCGGCAACGAAGCGCGCCGAACAGACCAAACGCGCGCGGTCAGCCAAGTGGGAGACAACCAAGCTCCTCCCTTCTCACCGAGCAAAGCGACGAAGAGGTATGGAACATGACCCTTTGGCTTAGGCGCTACGCGCAGGCTCACCCGGGCCATGTGGAACGGCTGCAACAGGACGCCGAGCAAAGGAGGCTCGAGGAAGAAGTCGCACGCAAAGAAAAGCTTCTTGCGTTGCGCCAAGCCTTCAAAGCTCAGCCGCAGTGAGCTTGTCGCCGCAAGCTCTGGAGGCAGGCGAAGATTCGAGAGCCCCGAGCAAGAAGCGCAAGCTCCATCGAGGAGCGAAGAAGAAGGTTCGATTCCCTGTGGCAGGTATATAACAGGAAAGCTCTCCCCTTTGCGTTATACCAAACTGCGCAGAACCTAAGTCCTTTCTTTTTTCATCAGCTGCCCAGGAGGAGGTCGTCGCGGACTACGTGTCACGGCGGTCGAGCGGTCCTTGCTGCCCGAGAACCTGCACGGTGCCTCGCGAGCAACGAGGCTGCTCGCCCTTAAGGACAAACTGGTAGCGTGGGCTGCGCTCCCATCTGGCTCCAGCGACCGAATCGACGCTGTCGGGGATTAAATTACGGCCCATTGCCATGGCCCACTCCCTGACGGCCCGATCAAGCGACCTACGAGGCCCGGCTCACGGAAGGTTCTATCGGCCTATGTGCGTCTGCCGAACAGCCCTTGGCGGCGCGATCGCGTAATGGCCAAGGAGCGAGTTTGAGTCCGACTCGAACAGAGTTCTACACGGCTACGTGAAGACCCGGACATGGTTTCCCGGATTGGACTAGGAGTCGTGTTCCCCAAGACTAGGAGTATGCCTTATCTGCCTCGGGATATATTTGGCATGTATGAGTTCGTTACGATCTCGTAGTTAGTCCGGCCCGATATTCCCTCGGTAGGTCGGTTTGCTCTGTACTATATAAACCATGCCCCTACGACATGTAGAGGGAGGAGGATCAAGACTTAGCATATCATTGCATATTGCTTCCTTGTACACACATAATCTCGCCGAGACTTGTTCGTCTCGTCGAGCCACCTCTTGTATTCATCTTTGATATATAAGAAAATTTGGGCGTGGGGCTATTATCTCTCCCGAGAGGCTGAACAGGATAAAACCCTGTCTCCATCGTTCGTTGTTAGATTACATTAGGCGTGTCTCCTATCTCAATCTTCAAGAACCTTAGCGACTTGAGATCGTTATCTCAACCGTCGACAGACGCCTTGAAGGGCGCGATCAACAGGCTGGAAGCCCAAGAAGCGGAGCACGGCGCCACGAAGAGCGGAGCCAAGGTCTTGACTCTGCCGGCTGCCCAAGGCGGGTCCGAGCAGACGGCACCGCTGGACACTTCGTCGCAGGGGGAGATCGTCCCTGTGGCGACGGCAACCTCCGCGGCGGGAGAAGTCCACCGCCACCGGGGAGCAAGAAGAAGATCGCAGACGGGGCTCAAGTCACCTGTCCGTTACCCGGCGTCTCGATCGAGAGGTGCGGTCCTGCTCAAGGCGAGCAGGCGAAGAAGTAAGAAGAAGGGCAGGAGCACAAGGGCGACACTCCTTCACTCGTCTTAAGCGCCCCAAAGGCGGGCGCCCGCCGCCTGGGAGAGACAAGCGGAGAGATCGGGTAGAGTCTCATCCCGATCGAGCGAGGCCGTGACCCACCTTGAAGATCGCTGCGCCCGAAGTCTTGAGCGCTTGGAGAGGTAAACTCCCAAACCAAATCTTGTCTGCTCGAACTACCGGCAATCCGAAACAACTGACTTGGTCTTCCCTCACTCAGGTCTTGAAGGGCACCATGGAGGACCTCAAGGAAGGCGTCACCGTCGAACGCAGCGCAGTTCTGGCGGCCTTCCAGGAGCAGCTCAGGATGAGGGGGCTCGAGAAGGAACCCTCTGCATCAGCTAAAAGCCGGAGCCGGCTGAAGGCGAAGGTGAAAAAGCTGAAAGCCCAACTGACCGAGGAGAGGCAGTCTTCCGCGGCTCTCCAGGAGAAGGTTTCCACCCTGTGGGTATCAGAGGAGGAGGCCGAGGAACTTCGCGGGCATGCCGTAAGGGCGACCACCGCGGAAAGAAGGATCAAGGAGCTGGAAACGCAGCTCAAGACCAGCGAGCAACGCCTTGGTCAGAGCGAAAGTCTGACCGGGGAGCTGCAGGCCAAGACCAAAGAGGTCGAAGCCATTCGGGCTGAGGCCGCGGAACAGGCCAAGCGAAGCAAGGAGGAAACCGAGCGTCTCCGAGCTGAAGCCCAAGAAGGAATCAAAGCCCAAGGGGAAGTAGTGCGCCTCAAGTTAGAAATTGAGGAGCTAAAGGAGCAGCTTGCTTCTAGGTAGCAGTAGGGCAGAATCCAAAAAAGGGCCTTGTACTCCTGTAAATTTTGGTTAATGCAATAAAGACTAACCGTTTCCCTACAAAAAAGAGCAGCAAAAAGACAAGAACGAACAGAAAATTGAGAGAAGGGCGAACAGCGCTAGAAAGTTTTAAGAAAAACCGGTAGAACGCCTTGACCTAACTCCGGCCCGTTGTGCATCTGCTCGAAAGCTGAAGTTTGCGAACTCGAGCAGTGCACAAGAGAAAAAGCGACACCTAGCCCCAGTGCAGACGATGCTCGAAAACACGAGATTACGAATTTGAGCACGTGCGTAGAGAGATAGAGCGACACCCGCATCCTAATCGACTTGTTCCGTGAACTGCTCGTTAACGTAAGTTAGGCGAATCCAGAGGTAACCGAACAAGGAAAGTGCCTCTGTCGCGGAGGGCTTACGAGAGCAGACTTCGCCAGGTGGTTGTGCCGTGAGCGGTAAGTGCCTCTGCCGCGGAGGGCTTACTAGAGCAGACTTAGCCGCGAGGCTGGATGCCGTGTTACGCAACCCGGAGTTTAGGAACTCGTTGAAACTAGATACGGGCAGGGAAACCCTGAAGATCGCAGAGCCAAGAGTTCGCAAGACCGAGCAGCCATCAAGTGTTACCAGAGAGGAGATAGTCTGAGAAGACAAGAAGTGAAAAGGGCCGCAGGGGGCCGCGAAAATTCACTGTTATTGGATTGAACTTTACATGGCAGCCCGAGAGATTTGGACGAACTAAGGCGCGAAGTTTGACAAAAAGCGCGGAGCTAAGCAAACACATGAAAGACCTACACAAAGAACATGATGGTGGTCGATGTTCCAAGTCTGGTCGACTCTCCCGATCCTCCATTGCAGGCGAACAGCCCGGGCGAAAGCAAGAGAAAGCGATCGTGGCGGGCCCTCCCAGTGGGAGTTAACTTGTTGGCATTGGATGATTCTGAACGGCGTAGAACGAGGTCGCCCACCTTCAAGGCCCTTGGTCGAACTGATTTGGCAGCGTGCGTGAAGATCTTCTTGGTAGCGCCATTCGACTTGTGCCCGTTCGCGTGTGCCTTGAGGAGATCGAAGTCTAGTAAGCGCTCTTGCTCGTCGTCAACCAAGTTGACCGAGCTCGTGCGAAATCAAGCCGAGTACTACTTGATTGGGCAAGATAAACTTCGCACCGTAGACCAATTGAAAGGAGTTTCCCGGTTGCCGGTCGTGATCTGAACGGCCCAGAGGATGGAAGGGACTTCGTCAACCCAGGTTTTGTTGTGCTCGCGGAGTGCCGCGAACACGCGCCGTTTAATACCCTTGACTATCTGTCCATTAGCTCGCTCGACTGCTCCATTGCTCGTGGATGTGCCTGAGGCGAAAGCGAACCTTGGTACCCAAATTGTTCGCGATATTTAACCGGGGACCGTTATCAGTGATCAGCTTATGGGGAATCCCAAAGCGCGTGATCACGTTGCTCTTAAAAAAGCGCACAACCGATTTGGTGTGAAGAGAGGACACAGGCTCTGCCTCAATCCACTTTGTAAATGTGTCAATGGCGACGAGCAAGTGTCTGTAGCCCTTATACCCCTTAGAGAACGGGCAGAGCAAATCCAGACCCCATGTGGAGAAATGCCATGATGGAGGATCGTTTGGAGCTCTTGGGCGGGCTTATGTGCCTTCCGGGCGTGAAATTGGTATGCCTTATACTTTGTCACGACATCTCGGATATCTTGCAACGCTGTAGGCCAATAATAGCCATGTGAAACGCTTTGCCGACCAGAGTCCGGAAGGAGGCGTGGTTGCCACAGACACCCTCGCGTATGTCCCTAAGAAGGAAGACACCCTCCTGTTGAGAGATGCACTTGGAGAGGATTCCTAGCGCACCTTGACGGTAAAGGATGCCGTCCACAAGCTTGTATGGACTAGCACGCCTTATAAGCTAGGAACGCTCGGCTTCGTCGTTGGGTAGGGTCCCATCTGCAAGGTACCGGACAAATGGCGTTGTCGATCCATGACACTGCTTTCGATAACGGAGACAGCACCACCTGTCTCTGTTGCCTCTTCCGGAGACGATAGAGGGCTTGTAAAGGAGCTCGACGAGCACCCCTGCCGGAGCAGGTTCGCGTGAGGATCCATACTTGGACAGCTGGTCGGCCAAGAAGTTGTCCTTCCTAGGCACGAAGAGCACCTCGAAAAATCGAAAGTGCCGCTCCAACTTCCTCACTTCAACCAGGTATCGCGCCATTGAGTCATCGCAGCACTGATACTCCTTGTTTACCTGATTGATGGCTAGCTGTGAATCTCCTTCACGGTCGGCCGTTGGATATAGCGACTTGCGCTCTTAGTCCGCTAGGAGGGCCTCGTACTCTGCGGCGTTGTTAGTCGCCGCAAAGTGTAGTTGGATAGAATACTGGAGTTACTCTCCTTGAGGGGAGATGAGAACAAAACCAGCCCCCGAGTTTCGGTCGTGAACCATCAAGAACATGGTCAAGGGTTTCTTGGGTTGCTCGGGAGCTTCACGGGACTTAGTGAGCGAGGTCCATTCGGTGACAAAGTCAGCTAGGACACGGGATTTAATAGCGATTCGGCGAGAAGCGAATATCGAACTCTGCCAGTTCCATTGCTCACTTAGCTATACGTCCGCCGGCTTCCTTGTTCCGTAGGATTTCTCCCAGTGGGAACTTGCTTGGGACCAGTATTTGATGCGCCTGGAAGTAGTGGCGAAGCTTCTTGGAGGACATGAGCAAGGCATAGAGCAACTTCTGGACCTCAGGGTAACGCTCCTTTGATCCATGAAGCACCTCGCTCATGTAATAGATTGGCCGTTGGATGCCTTCCCTTTCCACCGTCAATACCGCGCTCACCGCTTGTGGCGTGCAGACAAGGTACAACAAGAGCTGTTCGCCATATCGCGGGGTTGTCAAGACAGGTGGGTTGGACAGGTATTGTTTTAGATCTTGGAAAGATCTATCAGCCTCCTCTGTCCACTCGAAGCCGTTGTGCTTGTGCAGGGCCTTAAAAAAGGGCAGCCCGCGTTCGCCTTGACGGAAAATAAACCTGCTTAGAGCAGCCATCCACCCTGTGAGGCTCTGAACTTCCTTTACGGTAGTCGGAGCCTGCATGTTTTCAATGGCCTCAATATTTTTGGGTTAGCAGAGATTCCTTGCGAAGCAATGACGTAGCCGAGCAACATTCCAGATCGAACACCAAAGGTACACTTCTCTGGATTTAAATTTATTCGATGCCTGGTGAGATTACGAAAAGTCTCGGCCAGGTCTTTTACATGAACTGGAGCATACTTGCTCTTTACAACTATGTCGTCGTCTGAGACCTCCGAGGTTCCTTCATATTTGATGCGGGAAAGTCTTCTCTATTAAGCTTTGGAGCGTGGCACGAGTTCTTGAGACCGAAAGACATGGTCATTATAGCGAAAGTGTCGAAGGGGTGATGAAGGCGATCTTCTCTTCATCCTCGGGGAGATGCTTATTTGGTGATAAGGAGTAAGCATCAAAAACTCAAGAGATGGGCATCATGATCGCGTTGACCATTTGGTCTATGAAGGCGTGGAAAATTGTCCTTAGGACATGCGGCGTTCAAATCGTGTGATCGACACATCCTCCACTTGCCGCCTTTCTTCTTTACAATGAGCGGGGTTGGCTACCACTCGGTGTGATCAACCTGCGGATGAAACCAGCATCGGCGGCTTGCAGGCGATCCATGATGATCCCCTTGAAATCCGAAAAAGCAATGAAGCTTTTGGCGAAACGAGGCTTTTTGTCGGCCGGATGGCGGTTTGTGCTCGATAACCTCCCTTGGGACTCGGGCATATCGGGCGGCTCCCGTGCAAACACGTCATATTAGCTCGGAGGAAGGCAATGAGCTCGCTTTCCTATTTGGGGTCAGATTGGCCCCAAATGCACTATTGGAAGAGTCATCAAAAGCGTGGAACTTCCTTGGTCTCTCCCCCTGGCTGGACAGAGACCTTGGGGTCGACCGCGCAGACTTGGTCTGCGGAACTTCGGGACCACGCGGTGGAAGCTGGTCGACCAGGGCAAGGGATTGCTCGTCGCAATCTAGAGCAGCCTTGTAGTTACTCTTGACCGTAATCACACCGTTAGGGCCCGGTATCTTCACGCAATGGTATGCATGATGGGACACGGCCATGAACTTACCAAGAGATGGCCGGCCCAAGATCGCGTTGTAGGCAGATGGAAAATCGACCACGTCGAACGTGATCAACTACGTTCAAAGTTGCCGGTGCCGAAGGTGACAGGCGAAACGATCACGCCCCAAATGACAACGGCTTCTCTGGGGCGATCCATAGAAGGGCATCGCGACCTCTTTAAACTTGGAGCGAGGAATCTGCATCTCGTCCAAGACCTTATCAGAAAGCAAGTCTAGCGCACTTCCGCCGTCGATCAAGACACGGCCAACTCTAGCGTTGCTGATGGTCGGAGCGACCACCAGTGGGAGCCGCTGAGGCTTGGTCATCCCAGTGGGACAATCCTCCTTAGAGAAGGATATTGCAACCTCGGTCCACTTCATTGATTCGGGTTGTGGTTTGCCCTTTTCAACGTTATGGACCTCCCGAGCAGCTTCCTTGAGGCTGCGCCGAGAGGGGTAAGCCGAGGAGCCGTCGAAGATAACGGCAATATGGTTCACGAGCTCCTGATATTCATCATCATCGTCCCGATCACCATCGTCGGTTTGGTGCTTGGCCATGCCGGCATCACCTTTTTCGGGCAGGGTGGGCATTGGGCCCTTGCCGTTGTAGAAATCCTCGAGCTTTGCAGCCCAGGTCCTGCAATGGCGTGTGTCATGCCCGTAGTTCTGGTGGAACTTGCAATATTGGTCACTGGGACCTTTCTTGCCTTGATTGCCTCCCTGGGCGGGCTTCTTACCCTTGTAGTTATTATTGGGCTTCTTCTGCCTGTCTTTGGGAGGACGTGTGCGATCTATACCGGCGATGGTGTTGTTCGCATCATCCTTGCACGTTTTCTTCTGGGACTTCTTGTCACCAGGATTGTTGCTACTCTTCTTCTTCTCCTCCACACCAGGCTGGGCGGGCAGCTCGCCCTTGTCAAACGCCTTCTTGTCTTGAGCAGCTCTGCCGCGTTGGCATAACAATCGGCCTTTGAGCAGTCGTTGGCGGTCCAGGTCTCATTGATCTCGAGATCCTGGGTGAGCCGCTCGTCGCGGACTCTATTTTTGAAGGCGCGAACAACATATTCATCTGAGATGTTTGGGATCGTGTTGCGAATCTTGATGAAACGCTTCACGAAGTTGCAGAGGGTCTCCCCGTTCATCTGGATCATCTGGTGCAGATCATCCTCCTTGCCCAGACGCACGTAAAGCTCTGGAAATTGGCGATCAGAGCGTCACAAAGTTGGTCCCACGAGCGGATGGAACCTTCCTGCTTGTTGAACAGCCACGTCCGAGCAGCACCCTCAAGGACAGTCGGAAGTTAATTTGCCATGACTAGCTCATCACCTCCGGCTGCCATGATGGCTGTAGCATAGATGGAAAGGAACTCTTCTGAGTTTTGAGTCCCATTGTACCTCTCCATGTGACCGGGCTTGAACTTGGAGGGCCACCTGACAGCGCCAAGTTCATCAGAAAAAGCCTTACAGCCCAAGGCATATGACCGACCACCTTTTCCCGCAGAACCAAGTGTCGAGAAGACGTTGGTCTGTTCGCGAAGAACTCTTCTGAGCGGAAAGATTACACTGGAGAAATTCTCTGCAGGATAATCCTCGCGCTCCTTCCTCGTGGTCGCTCTGATTCGCTCCTTGGCGTGTTCTCCGCTCAACCCTGCGGATCACACCTAATCGATTTCCACCTTGCTAGCCCTATCGGCGAGCTCGATTCGATTTGGCGTGGGGCCTGTGACAAGAAACAGCACACACAGGGGTTTACCCGAGTTAGGACCCTCGCGGGTAATAGTCCTACTCTGCCGAGCCTTAGCTCTTTTCGAGTTGTGGTTGTGTAGAATGTGGTTCTGAATGTTTCTTTTTCCCTCCCTCTCTCTCTCCGTCCCTTTATACAAGCCTCGAGTGGCCGGAGAGAGCAGCGAAGGTAGGCTTGTCTGATACTCTCGATGCAGTACTCGATAAGACATGAGGACCACGGCGGGAGAGGCGAAAAAGTCGCTCTTGCGCCGCCAAGCGCAGTGTAGCGATGCCTGTAAGTAACCCGACCCGCGAGGCGCTCCAGCGAGGCTGCGGGTGGGGCCTTGCTGCTCCTTCCGATCACGGGCGGCGAGCTTGATGATGGCAAACTCTCTGCGGTCAATTCCGCTGCGCCCACAGTGGCGATTGGTCGGGCTGCGAGAGGTCCTTGTGGCGTAATCATCTCTTCATCTGTCTATCAGCGCGTAATGTCGCACTAAATCGCTCGTCCTTCGCATGAGGAAGCCTTCGCCCGAAGACTCCTTCGGGCGCTCTCACTGCCACGGGCCCTTTTGTGATGGGAGGCCCTCTTGCAGGGGCTGCCCAGCGCTGACAGCGTGGGGCCCCTTGCGTGTTGACGGGCTTCGCCCGCCTGGGCTGGGGCCTGGTGCCCGCGGCGATGTGGGGCCTCGCTGGTCTTCTAAGGGCTGCGCCAGCATGTTGGGGGCAGGTGGCCCTTTGCGCGTGGGGCGGCAATGGCCGAGGCTCGCATGCCTGGCATGGGGCTGTCGCCCGCGCTGAGCGTGGGGCCACAGGCTGTTGAGGGGCTCGCCCTTTGGGGGTCCCTGTCGCCCGCTTTGGCGTGTGGGGCTCCTTGATCTTCTCGGACTCTTCATACCCGGTATTTATTACAAGCAGTAGCCGGGTCCACCATGATCTGCGAACCGTCGCGCTGATACCTTTCGTTTCTCATCTGACGGAGATGAATGGGTGGGGGCCCCTCTCGCTCTGAAATGCGCCTAATTCTCCACTGCATACGATCTTCCTTGGGGAACAGCGCGCTTTTCGGAAAACCGGCAGAGGGCAATGATGGCGCAGCGTGAGCGCTTGAGTGGGGGCGGAATCCAAACGCCGCTCGCCTCCACCTCCTATAAAAGCTTCTCTTCTGCGTCGAGCTCTTTTTGCCTTAAGGCCTCAAACCGCCAATCGCCTCCTTCCTGCTGCCACTCTCCTTTCGCCAACTCCACCACCGTCTTTCATGGCGCCCAAAGCAGCATGGGTCACCTTGGCGCTGCTCTGGTACAGCGTCATCTGAGGCCAGCTACGCCAGCCTCCGCCGCCGACTAAGACATGGTGGCCAGCGGCTTCAAGTGTTCGTGCGCCAACCTCCGCTTCAGTTCGGCTGCGGCACCATTGCGCCACGCCCCCGACGGAGAGATCGTGACCTTCACAGGCGGTCTTGGCGGGGCTCGTCGCCATACTCAGAGTTCTTCTTAGGGGTGCTCGCCTTCTACGAGATCGGTAGGCGCGCCTTCCCCAACTCCGTTGTCGCTCTCGGCCATCTTCGCCCACCTCTGCGAGATGTTTGTGGGGTGATGCCAAACCTCCGCTCTGGCGCGGCTCTTGGGCTGCTGCCTGCGAAGCTCCGCAGCAGCGGGCTGTTGGGGCTGCTACTTTCACGCTCAGCAAGCACGCCGCCTTCATCCCGGTTGCGGTCAAGTCCAAGCTGGAAGGACTAGAACCATTCTTGGTACATGCGTGGAAGACTCAGTATTTGCGATGATCTTACTCTCCCGAGGTCCCGCGGAATCCTTGCGGTGAGGATCGGCCCCGACGACTTCAATGAGGCGGAAGTGATCTTGGCGCGCATCGCTGAGCTCCGCGCATAGCAGGCTCCGGAACCACGTTGCGGCGGATTTTTCTGGCGCCGCCTACTGCCTCTCGGATGAGGACCGTCTGCTGGCGATACTATGGCGGCAACGATAGAGTCGCGTCGCCCGGTGAAGTGTTCTTTCATTCTTTTTGGGTCTCTTGTCTTTTTGGAGCGCCCGTTTGTTTGACTTTTATCTCTTTGCCAACTCGCAACTTCCTTCCTTGATCGCATGACCCTTGAAGCGTCGTGAAGACGGCGTGCTCGGTGTGGTGGTGGGACTTCTGTCGCGCCTTCAGCGACACTTCTCGCCATGAGCATCCGCCCCCTCTGCTGCCCAGGACCCGCAGGCGCAACCAATACTGCGTCGCTGCCTCCCATGGAGTCTCTGGTCCCTTGGTCCAAGTGGCTCGAGGACCCTTGCGAATCGCGATCCTCCGCCAACAACCGCCGAAGCTCCCGCGGCTTGCTCCTCTTTGTGGCGGCGATTCAGCAGCTCTCGGGAAGCGCCGCCTTGTCCTCTCCCGGACGATGGCGATGAGGAGGGAGCGAGAGCAAAAGGCTTCGCCCACCGAGTCGCGGGCCGCTACTGCCTTCTCGGCCCCCTCGGTGGGGGCCTCGGCTGGCCGCGCGCCGCTCCGCCGCTGGCGAGCGCTGGCGATCCCTCCGAGCTGGCGCCGCCTGCGCCGAGCTTCTTCGAGCCGGCACCTCCGTGCCGGCCGCTGCCGCCCGCCGGCTTCGCATCCGTCGGCTCCTCTTGCGCCCGGCGCCCATTGTCGCCGGCACTTGACCCGGCGACTTGACGCGGCTTGCGCCGTCGCCGCCTCCGCGACGGCGTAAACGGCGCTGCCCTTCCTCCTTTACCTTGGCGGGCCGTCGCCTCGGTGTCTTTCTCTGCGATTATACATTTTGCGTTAGGTTAGCATCTTTGCATGTTTTTTTCGCATACGAGAACCCTTTTGTTTTTCCTTCTTGGAACCGAGGCGGACTCTGGAGCTTCAAGCTCTGGTCTCGCGATCCGCCAGCCCAGCGTGCCCGGCTCCTCGGCGAGCAGAGACCTCCCGCCAGCGGAGATCGCGTCGGAACCAAAGCTGGAAGACCTTTCGGCCGCGCCGGCTGGTGATGTCGGCCCGTGGCTGCCATCGCCCGCCGACGTCGGGCGCTCGTGGCGCTCGTGCCCTCGCCCACACCTGGGCGGCGCGGGAAAGCGCTCACAGCTTTAGCGTCGCGGGCCGTCGGCGGCTGCGAAGGCGCTTAAGCGGCGACACCCGCTTGCGAGGCGGCGACCAGCAGGCTGGCGGCAAGCCACTGCCCTCGGCCACCAGGATGTCGAACCTCCGCGGAACGTCCAGCGCCTCCGGGTCCTCGCCCGACATCTGCGGACCGCCTACCGCGGCTTCCGGGCGTCTTGTACCATTTAGGCGTCACCATGCGCCCGGAAGAGGCGACGCGCGATACGCCCGGCGTGATGGGGCCGCGCCGAGGCCTGCGCTGACCTGCGGTGGTGATCGCGGAGGCGAGCGATCGAAGAGCGGTCGCCAAAGGCGCTCTTAAACGGCCGCGGTTCATTTTAGACAACTGTCTTGCCCAAAGCGCCGCGTTCGACCTCGGCGCCGCCCGAGAACCTTCGCCCTTGGTGAACCCGATCGAGCAATCTCGGGTCGAGGTTGCGCCCGGCAGCAATATCCATGATGGGCGGCGCGCGCTCAGCGGAAGATGATGACGACGAGTAGGTGAACTCCTTGCTTGTCTCGTCTTGTAAATAAAACCTGTCAATGCGGACTTTTGCTTTTACATTTGTGAGTCTCGATTAAACTTTTGCGCAAACTCTTATTTGCGAAAAGAGCGGGGCACTGAGCGCTAAAAGCTTTAAGCGAGCCTATTGAAAGTGGCGCTTTTTCCTTAGGCATCTGGTTACTTCAACCCTTATGGCCTCTTGGCAAACCGACCTTGAGCGTTGCGTGGCGAGAGCTTAGCCGGAAGTGGTCTAGTCATTTGATGCCGTCGTTGGCGCGTTGCCTAGACCGAGCAGACACACCAGGCTAGAACCGCCTTCCGTCCGCCTCGCCTCGCCCAGCCGCAAGTTAAGCGTTCGCCCTTGCAACTAAGGGGCCATCAGCCTTAAAGTACTTTTTCGCTACCAGCTTTCAACAGAATGCTTTCTAACAGACTTTTTGCGGCTAAGCAATGATGCGTAAAAGTTTTAGGCGAGCGTTACTGCTGCAAGTGGCGCTTTTTCATAGGCATCTGGTTACTTCAACCCTTATGGCCTCTTGGCAAACCGACCTTGAGCGTTGCGTGGCGAGTTTAACCGGAAGTGGTCTGATCATTTGGTGCCGTCGTTGGCGCGTTGCCTAGACCGAGCAGACACACCAGGTTAGAACCCGCCTTCCGTCCGCCTCGCCTCGCCCAGCCGCAAGTTCAAGCGTTCGCCCTTGCAACTAAGGGCCATCGGCCTTAAGTACTTTTAAGCTACGACTTTCAGCGAATGCTTTCTACAGACTTAAGCGAAAAAAAACAGATGCCTGAGAGACAGAACTTATCTTTATATTGCGGATGGCTTTGTACAATGCAGCCCCGAGCGGCGAAGGAAGAAGACCTCGCCCGCTCGGCTCCAAAGGAAACCAAAAAGCTCTCGGATCAGCTACCTCGGGTAGAACTTCCTCAGTACTCGGCGTTCCAAGTGTTCGCCAATTGCGACCATCCTCGAATCGAGCCTGGTGAGCACTGGGCGGGAGGCTGAGACCACCTTGAAGGGCCCTCCACGGAGAACAACTTATTCTACAGCCGCTGCGTTTGAATTTTCGCAGAAGCGAGGTCATCCCTTGCCGGTGTTCTCTCACACACCGCCTTGCTTGATAGCTGGTGGCAGAACTGCTTGATATCTGGCGGCTCGGATCGCCGCCACTGTCCTGATCTCCTCTAGGAGATTTACTTCATCTGACGTTGGTGGGGTTTTTGCTCGCTGACGCCGCCACCCTTGGGGAGCGAAGGTGAGCTCCGATGGGAACCTTTGCTTGAGCCATACACTAGGAAGAAGGGTCTCGCCCGGTGGCTCTGTTGGGGAATTGTCTGCAGCGCCCTGTCTGATGAAACTTCTTCCGCCCAGCACCCACGCTTCTCCAGGCGGTTGACGCCTTGTCTTGAGTCCTCTGAGTACTTCGCGTTTGCCCTCACTCCACCCATTGCTCTTGGTGCTTGTGCGGCAGGCGAAAGCAACTTAGTACCAGCTCGGCGCCACAGTCTTACCGTCGGCACTCTTAGTAGCGCCGTTATGCGGTGATGATCCTGCTAGCGGCCTTGAATCGGACGAAAATGCTTTTCATGAACTTTATAGCAGCGATGGGCGTGATCGCGGGGCTGGTGTGGCTTCAACCCACTTGGTGAACTTGTCGGCGGCGGCGAACAGATGTGTAACCTCCGGTGCGCCCGGCGAGCGGGCCCAAGATATCGGCCCAGACATGACGGCGGAGGCGGGATGGTTTGCAGCGCTGGGCGATCGGTGCATCGATTAACATGAAATTGGCGCCGCATCTCCTCACCAGCTCGAAGGCATCTGAAGAGCGGTAGGCCAATAAAACCGTGGCGGAAGACCTTTCCAACCAGCCGGCTCACTGAATGGCTCCGCACAAGCCTCCATGGATCTCGAGAGAATTGCACTCCGCTTCGAGTGGCGCTTGAGTAGAACTCCGTTTGCGCCACAGCGTCTGGTCCCCACCTACCAAAGGCGTGCTTGGCCTTACCGCGCTATCTTCTCGGCCGACATCATCGTCGGGGATCACTCTGTCCTTGGTAGGCTGAGATCTGATCCATCCGACCTTCCGGACGGCGTGGCGGCGTTTGCATTGTCACCGATGTACTCTGCCTGGCCTGGCATTTCCGCCTCAACCGCCTCGGCAGTTCTTCCGCCTCCTCCCTCTAGCCGGGGAGCTGTGGCAGGATTAATGACGTCTCCTCCAGAAGTGGGAGCTGCGCCATGAAAGGTGTCATCCACTCTAGAAAGCGGAAGGCTGCGACAGGGCGGCGCATGAAGTCTTTCTTCAAAAACCCGGCGGAGCAGGTGCCCTCGGCGAGGCAATGCAGGGGCGATTCATCCGCCATATAGTTGTCGCGGCGAGGGCGTCGCGCGGCCCAAACCCTCAAAGTGCCGCTCCAACGGCGCACCTCCGCCGAGTAGGCGCCATGGTGGGATCGAGCAGGTGAAATCCTTCCTCGCTGGTTGATGACCGGAGAGAGTCGCCTTTGACTTGCGACCACGGATGCGAGGTGAAAGCCACCGACGGCGGCGAGCCCGCCCGTACTCCGCGGCGTTGTTGGTAGCGAAACTCCAGCACCACGGTGCTGGGACGATGTCACGGTGGGAGACACGGGGCGACACCGGCCCAGCCCCCTCAAGTCGGAGCGAACCGTCGAAGAAGAGAGTCCACGGTGAGGTCTTTGGGAATGCCTTCGGCTAACCGTCCGCGAGTCCACTCAGCAGCGAACTCCGCGAGCTTGCCCTTTGATGGC
Source organism: Raddia guianensis (assembly GCA_036346415.1). NCBI lineage: Eukaryota > Viridiplantae > Streptophyta > Magnoliopsida > Poales > Poaceae > Raddia > Raddia guianensis. The sequence continues at coordinate 35,260,524 of CM070544.1, forward strand.
CGTTCGGGAAGCGAACTTGAGTCGAGTCAGCGGCTCCATGGCCCCAGTAGCGTCTGGCCCGTCGCCTCGCGGTTGAAAGGATCTCCGCAAAGGGGTATTTGGTCAACCGCGGTGATTTCTCGTCCACGAAGTAGTAGCGCTGACTTAAGGGCGCCGTCGAACGGCGTAGAGCATCTTACGGTGTTGTGAGTACCTTGTCTCGGCGTCGTGGAGGACTTTCTTGGCGTAGTAGATGGGGCGTTGAACACCTTCTCTCTCCACGGTAGCGCTAACCACCCTAGGGGTTAAATCGCGACATAAAGGATCGTGGCTCGCCGGATTAGAAGGCGACCAACCGCAGGCGGGGAGGTGAGATACTTCTTTAGCCTTGAGCGCCTCCTGCGCCTCCGTCGTCCACTCAAACTGGTTGGTCTTCTTGAGTAGCTGAGTGAGGAGACTTTTATCCCAGGCGAGCTACTCATGGCCCGAAGTCGAGGCACCCACCAAGCCTTTGCATCTGCGAAATCGCGTCGGGGCTTCATGTTCTCGATCACCTTGATCTTGTCGGGGTTAGCCCCAATCCCACTAAGAGCGAGAAACCTAGCGGCTTGCCCGGCAGACGTCAAATACACACTTCTCGGGGTTGAGCTTGATGCGAGTACTTTCTCAAGTTGGCGAAGGTTTCCTCTAGATCGCCCGATCAACTCCTCGCCTTCTTGGACTTCACCACGGTCGTCGGCGTACACCTCCAAGTTCCGCCTATTTGAGGCGGTGGCGTATCATGGCCCTCTGGTAGGTTGGGCCGCATTCTTCTAATCGAGCGCCATTCTTGTATAGCGATAGACACTCATGGGCGTCACGAAGGCGGTCTTGTCTTCATCTTCTTGACCATGCTAATCTGGTGGTACTCGGATGCAGCATCCGAGCCTGTTGCTTCGCACCCGTGGAGTCGACAATGAGGTCGATCTTGAGGCGGGTACGTATCGCCGGGCATGCCTTGTTGAGTCGGTGAAGTCTCGCATCCTCCACGCCCGTTGGATTTCTTCAGCGAGGGCGGGATTCGCGAGCCACAGGATGGGCGGCGCTCGACGACCCCGCCCATAAAAGCATCCCCTCTGGCGGATAACGTCTGACGCTCCACCGGCGCTTCGGACATACACATAACGGTCGGCGCCGGGGAGCGTTGCGGCTTGTGCTCAATCACCTCCACAGGGACCCTCGCCATGTCGGACGGTTGCCAAGCAAACACGTCTGCGTTAGGCGGAGGAAGGAGCGAAGCGCGCCTTCTATTTGGCGAGAAGCGCCCGCGACGCAGCCTTGGCGGGTCGACTCACTCGGGGAGACCACCTTGACCTCCATGAGCGAACGGGAAGGCCGCGGGTCTTCGCCGAAGAGCTCGGTCAAAGCTTCAGCCTTACGGCCATTGCCCCCGCCAAAGCGAGCGTCCTTAGCCATAGCGGGCGCCTCAAGGCGATCCACCGTCAAAACAGCAGGGCGGTAGCCACAGATCTTCACCACCATATCGCGCCTGATGGCGAGCCGCCATGAACTTGGTCGTGGCCGGCCGACCTAGTATGGCGTTATAAGGGAGTCGAAGTCCGCCACCTCGAACTTCGAGCATCTCCGTGCGAAAGTTGTCGAACCCCAAAGCGTCAGGGAGGCTGGCGCCCCGGAAGGGCGGACTCGAGACCCGGGCGATGCGAAGCAGGGCGCGGTCGAAGCTCTGCTTTGCTGGATCTGGAGGCGCCTTGGCGACTTCAGGCGGAGAGGAGGTTGAAGAACTCCCTCCGTCGACCAGCACCGCCACATTCGGACCGTGGGCGCAACCACGATCGGGGAGATGCCGGGCGGCGGTCTTTGGAGGGTGTCGGCTGGCCAAGCGTGATCGGTTGCTCAGACCACACGGTACCTTCTTGACCGCGCCGGGCACGGCGGCGCACATCTCCCTCATTGCACGCTTAAAGCTAGTGTGGGACGGATAGGTGGCCGATCCGCCGTGGATGACGGCGACTTCGCGCTCCGCCTGCTGAAAACCAATCGAAGCCGCTTCCTTGCCCTTGCCGCTGCCGGACGCTTGCTGCTGCTCGTGGACGCGCTTGCCCACCAATTTGCTGACAACATGGCAATCGGCCAAGTCGTGTGTGGACTGCATGGGCCCCGGGTATCCTCTAGAAGGCCCATAAGGGAGCAGAAAGGGGGCGACCCAGGTCGGTTGGCCGAAGATAGAAACCACTCGGATCGAGGCGAGACTTAAGCGCAAGAAAGGGTCGAGTTTATGGGATATCCCCATGTAATTAGCGAGATCAATGCATGCATTCCATGTAACATCATAGCGGAAATAGTTGCCATATACCTCGCGACTTCTTGTAAACTCTATCCCCTGCACTATATAAAGGGAGGGGCCAGGGCCATCGAGGCGAGGCCATAAAATCATCATTAGGAGCATCATCTTGCATCACGATCCACCATATAATTCGAGCGACTGGTAGGGTATTACCTCCTCCGTTGAGGGCACGAACTGTATAACCACATCACATGCTAGCCATCGACCTAGTTCTTGATAAGCGTCCCTCGTACAAATTCATTGCGGCGGTGACCCCAGTTAGTCACACATCGGCGGTTAGCAGCAGCGCCGAGTAGAGGGCAGCGTCAAGATCGTTTTCTTAGATCAGATAGCCTCTTGAGATCGCCGTCTCGTCGACATGAGGCCGGAGAGACCCTTAACCCGGCACCTGGACTTCGTTCTGGCGGCATCGGCAATCTTGATCTCTCTCCCCCCCCGGGAGATCGTTCGACCGAAGGTACCGCCCAATCAATGGGACCCATTGCCCTTTGGCTTGGAGAATTCTGCATGTGCTTTCTTGAAAGATCCGTCGGCGACCTCGCCGCCCCCTCGGCGAGCGAAAGAAAGAGCCCAATGAGATCTCCTACCGTGCAGGCGCCCTCGGTCCGGTGAGGTCTAAATCCTGTTGGATTTCTCTGCGGACTTGGGAGTCTCGCCGCGGCCTCAGCGCCAAACCGCTCGAAGATTGAGATAAAGATAACCACTCGGGAACCCATCTGCTAATTCGGTCGGGCGAGTCGATCGGATCAGCGGCGTTCGTGGGTGTCATCAACGGTGGCCAACCCATTGGACCAGCGAACAAATCGGCCTCTGCGTCGACTGAGTCGATGGGGCTGGCGAGATCCGTAATTACCGTGAGGTCTTAGTCCTTAGGCGGAGGATCATCCTCTACTTCCCAGCGAGTCGGGCTGAGGAAACGCGATGCGTGCGTAGAAGGCCGAGACCGCGCGTCGGCTTCGCGCCGCGGCGTGGCGTCGAAGCGAACTGCTTGGCGGTGAAGTTAAGAGATCGGGAGGTTTACAACACTCCCGAGCTAGCGTCATCGCGTCGAAGACCCTTCCGAGACCATTGCGCAACAACTTCCGGAAAGGCGATCCGTGCATCGAGAACCTCGCCCGGCGGCGGCCATGGTAGAGATGGTTGCCATCCGACAAAAGCGGCGATTCCGCTCCGACCGCCGGCTCGCGGTCGATCCGATCCGCCAATCGGAATCGGGCTCGCCCCTCGGTATTGGTGATTCTCATCGATCACCCACCGCGATCTCGTCAAGATATCGAGGCGGTGGCGGGGGCTGCTAGCGGTGGCGAGACTCTCGTCCCCATCCGGCCGTCGTATCGGCGATCGGGCGAAATACCGCCCGGTAAACCACGACCCGCCATGAGCAGCGTCAAGGCCAGCGTCGGGGCGTCGTGCGAATCCTGGCGGCGGGCGCCCGACCATTAGAAGGATTCGGGCCTTTACCGAATCTTGGCGAAGATGGTTTGGCGGATGGATTCAACCTCAAAACGCATCGATAAGTTCGATGGCGAGAGGACAACGGCAGGGCTGCGGGTTTCGCCCTAGCGATCGTGGCGGCGAGAAGGTAATCGAAGCGTCATGGCGAGTTACTTGCGGTCGCTTTGACTTAACCGCCCAGACACAGCTAGCAGGACTCCGGAGAACTCTCTCGAGTCTTGGGGCGACCTCGAAGCGATTCGCCGCCAATTTCAAAGGGACCTATGAAAGGCCAGCGAGGAGGTGGGAGGTGGACAGCTACATAAGCGCAAGCGAGACTCTCCGCGAGTTCATCAAGCGCTTCACCAAAAGAAGAAGCGAGATCAAGGGCGTTTGAACAAGCGGTCATTAGCGCCTTCTTCGCGGATACAAGTCCAGAAGAGTTGATCGAGCGGAATGACAGGACCCCATGCGATCTCAAGGCCATGTTCACTATAGGCGGACCCGGGAGGCCGAAGCCGAGAGGCCATCGCGAACCACCGTGGTGTCAGCGGAGGCCCCAGAAGAAGCCTAATGAAGAACAAAGGCAAGCCCGAAGACAAGAAGCGAAAGGGGGCGAGATGAGTCGCCCGACATGGAGCCATCTGACCAAAGCCCCCCTAGCGACAGCGACTACAAAAGGTGATGGATACGGTATGTCCCTTCCATCCTCGAGGCAAGCACTACGCCAAAGCGCCTTATACGCAAAAGTTAAGCCAGTAGAGTTGAACCCGGTCGGCCAAAGGCGGTCAAGGCAAAAAAACGATGGGGACTACCGGGCCGCGGCGAATCAGTTATATCTTGGGGGCTCGATGCGTCTGAGTCAGCGGAAGCGGCTTACCACTCGGAGATCAACGCTATCATGCTGCTACTCCAAAATACTTATTTGGTCAGAGGTGCCCATCACCTTTGATCGTCGGACCACCGGATCGGATCGCTTTCCTGGAAGGTATCCGCTGGTTTTGGATCGATCGTTCAAGGAAGCAAATTAAAGGGTCTGGTTGATGGCGGGAGTGGGATTAATGTCCTTTTCGCCAAGACTTTCGACCAAATGAATATCACGTTACGAGCTACGGAAAGGTGCGTCTCCGTTCCGCAGGGGGTAATCCGGGGCGTCCATGATACCACAATGAAGCGGCGGACGAGCTATACGGATGGGATCCACTCGGGCCCGGGTCGGCGGTGTTTTAAATCCGAGGAGCTCTGCGCGCGTCCATCAAGCGCCCTCTACACTAGTAGAAGTCCATGAGAAGCGGACAAGACCCGATCGCGGAGGTATTTGCGATTAACCGGATGGACTCAACCTTATTTGGATTATCTTCTTCGTGACGAGTTGCGAAGATCGAAGCCTAGCCAGGTGCATCTGCTTGAAGCAAGAGTTACAAGGTGGTCGGGGCGAGCTTTTGAGCATTCCGGGGTACTAAGGCGTTGCATATCGAGCAAAAGCGAAGATACGCTCCAGCGAAATCCACTTTCGGGAGAGTCACGGGCACCAGTGGCTGCTAGCACCTGGTGAGGAAAGCCTATCGGCAAGAGATTTTAAGCCAACGGCGTGGCCGTCACGGAAGATATGATGCTGCTTGAGATGTGGCGGGTGTCGATTTTTTGGCTGATTCACATGCAAGCTCAAGACTTCTGAACGATTCGATCTCTTGGCCCTTAAAATGCGGAATCTGGACATGGTGGGCCCTCTCAAGCGGCGCAAAGCGGGTTCACCCATCTCTTTATGCCGCCATCGACAAGTTTATCAAGTGGATTGAAGCCAAGCGATTCTTTGTTATCCGCAGCCAAAAGCAGCGAGTTCTTCCGGGACATCGTTGTGCGTTTTGGCGTACCTAATCGCATCATCACCGACAATGGCGTTCAGTTCAAAAGCGGCGAGTTTCAAGAATGGGGCAAGGAGCTGGGCATTAAGATCGCTATGCATCGATTGGCCCTTTAGAACAACGGCGGTCGGTCGGCCTTGATGGATTGGTGCTAGAAGGGCTCAAAGCAGGATTTTGATCGCCTAAAGCCGTGCATACGTCTTTGGGTTAAGGAGTTGCCCTCGTGCTCAGGGGCTCGGGACAACCCAAGCCGAGCCAGGGAAGACACCCTTTTTCCTTGTCTCTGGCTCGGCGGTCCTCCGCTGAATTGAAGTTCGGTCCCACAGGTTGCGGACACAACGATAATCGGTCGGATGAGGCAAAGCGAAGACCTCGATCGACTTTAGGAAGCGAGGAAGCGGCATTGATCGATCGGCAAAGTACCAGCGGAGCCCTCGTCGCTACCATCGGTATAGCGTCACGGAGCCGTCGCGTTCTCAAGGAGATCTGGTCCTTGAAGGAATCGAAGCACGAGCATAAACTCTCCCCACTCTAGGAAGGCCCCTACTTGATCGGCGAGGTGACCATGGGGGCTTACCGGCTTCTAGCGTGAAGGCGGATCGGCGTGCCTAACACACGGAACATCGGCGGACTCGTCGTTTCTATTCTTAGAATTCTATATTGAGGACTTGTAACTAGTTCCTTTCTTTTGACTTGCTACTTGGCCGTAAACAACCAAGCAGTAAGTCGGGGGCTACACTAAATAGTGTGCGGAGTTAACCGCACCCTATTCTTTTTAACAAAGTTGTTTTCTCTCTACATATGCTGATCGCATTGAGTATTATGACAATTCCTGAGTAATGGCGGCGTTTATATCCTTTCGACAATGTTCGGCTACTTGGCATTTGCTTGGGAGAAAGCCAAGTCTTTGCTTCCTAGCACTTTCGGGGCTGGACGGTCGGTCAATGCGTCTCGTGAAAAGGATAAAGCATATTATTCGGATAAGCTCGATCACGATCTTGAGATCAACGAAGTTTTATTACGAGACTTGATTCTGAGTCAAGCTGATCCACTATTTGGACAGCGATCGGATGAACCTCCTCTATGAGCTCGGCCTTTTCTTGAGCAAGCAAATCCATCCTTAGCGGCCCCTTGATCGAGGCGAGATAGTTTGATTTTGCGAGGCGAGGCCTTAGGTGGTGCTGCGTTATTGCGGCCTCCCGGTGAAGACCTTGATCCGCAGGAATGGCTTCAAGATGAGCCACCGGAGGTTGGGATCATTGGCGGCTCTTCATCCGGATAGAGGCATTCAATTATTAGGCGATCCCGTCGAGTCGGCGGCGGCTTCTGCACAACGGTCGATAAGACATCGATCGGTGTCATTGAGGTTGAGCGAGGGAGAGCGATGAAAGGTTACCTTCGGCTCTTTAGCCGACCGGTCGGCTCGGCGTTAACTAGCGAACCTCCTCATCTAGAGCCTTACGCCTCGCCTCGAGTACTGCAGCTTGGCAAACATTGGAAATCATCACCTACGAAATATCCTCCTTAGAGATTTATACGGGTTGGGGTTTTTACCTCGATTCGTGTTGGACTCCTCCACATGGCGGAATCGAAGCTTCGGTGACTTCGTGGTGGAGCTCTTGATCCGTCCATGGAATTGTAAACAGCGGCGCCTGCAGCGTTGTCAAACTTCGTTCGCGCGTCTTTAACTTCGCCCACCGTTTTCTCCATGCCGGGTCTTACCTTGACCTCTCCTTCATGCGCTGCGTGAAGGATAGAGGGATCGTTAGTGGGATCCCAGCATGGCGAGATTCTCGAGAAAAAGTTACCTTATACTTCTCGGCTTGGATGGAGGTCACTTGTTCTAACACTTCCCATTCCTCGGCTTCACGCCCATCGTCGACCTCGTAGCCCTCCATCTCCTTCCGCCATTTCAGTCGGAAGGGCGGAGTCAGGGAACCTTGGCGGAGGCGAGAATCCTCGATTGAGACTCTGAGCTCTCTGGGCCGGGCTGAGATCTTCCTTCGCCGGCGAGGATGAGCGGCTTGTGGCGGATGGGCTGATGCAGACGAGGAGGCGGGCGAGCCCGAGCCTCCCGGGAGGCGAGGCTGCTCGTCATCGTCATCTCGGCTACGCAAGCATTGGAGCTCTTTCAAGACATGCATCTTTACAAATTGTAAGATCGGCGTTATGAAAAAGTACGTGTGACGGGAGTATTTCATCTTGAATTTCATGCACGAACCACTCGGACCCGAGCAGGCGTTTCCTTCGCCCAGCGCGGCCTTTGGGCGGTGGTGACGTGGCGGAGGACCTGCGGCTGCGGCGGCATAAGCGGGGCGGCATCCTCCTCATCATCATACTCGTCCGAGTCCCTTGGCGTCCCCTTGCCTCTCTTGGCGGAAGAGCACTTTCGTTGAGCCCTCGGCCAGGCGCTTGTGGCGCCCCTTGTGGGGTGGAGCTTCGGAACGGGGAGGAGAAAGAAGGCAGCCTGCAGCGCATCAAATTACATTAACTCTAGCCTTACATCAGAACCACGGTTGAGTTGAGAGGTCCTTCTCCTTACTGTGGTGGCAAGAATCCCAAATGATCGGGCGGGCATTAGGGGGTTATTTCGAGCCAGACAAAAGCTCGATCACTTTCGGTGATGATCTCCTTTCTGTGAGGCTCTCGTTGGTTTCCAGTGGCAACTGGAGCCCAAAGTACTCAAAGCGAGATCGCCCTCTCCTTGATGGGCTGGATACGGCGTTGGGTATAGTTCACACTACCCGATGCCGGTCGGCCCGTGGACTTAGCTCTGTGGAGAAGAACAAAGTTCCTTCCTTGGCTTCCCCGTCATCGTGGAGAACCAGGGAGGGACTGCCATTTGTGGGGCCTTCGCGGAGAAGGAAGGGAGGGAGGAGGAGGGGGCATAATAAAACCACTCGGAGTGCCGACCATTGTTGGAGGTTTTGAGCGGAGATCAGTAGTACTTTTAACCCCTTCCATGAATTGGAATCCGCGCCCTTGGTATCTAGGGTTGTCCTTGGTGGGATAGGGTTTGAAGAAAAGGAATTTGAAAAGATCGAGTGGGGCGACCCCAAATAGACCTCCTGGGCGTGGGTGAAAATCGCGATATGAAGAATGGGTTGGGATTCAAGTCTGAAATCTCAACCCAGTAAAAATGAAGCGGACCCGAAGAGAAAGAGGAGCAAGGAAGGCGAAGCAGCGGAGGAAGAAAGATTAAAGACCACCACCTCGTCCGAGCGAGGGGTGGGGCAGAGACTCACGTGGCGGGCGCCAAGACCATGACTCTTCGGAGGAGAGCACACAAGAAGAGACCGGCTGCAGCCTCGTTCGGTCGTGATGGACTTCACCCACTCCTTCCGCTCCTAGCAGCCTTGGGGGTGGAGGGATGGCGGGCCATAGCGATCGGAGGCGGGTGGCGGCGGAGGTGGCGATGAAGAAGAACCTAGCGGCGGAGCTTATTGGAAAAACCAGCGGTGGCGAAAGCGAGCCAGCGAACCCATTTCGTTTTCTGTTCTAGACTTCTAACTGTTGAGCGAGTTCGCGTACAGGCGGGCCTAGGTCTAGCGTCGGATCGGCCTTTCATGAGGCCCATTAATCCTTTCGGCTGCCAGTGGTCCCCCCAGGAGGTCTGCGTTACGCATTGCCGCCCGCCTAAGGCGGGACGAGCCTAGCTACTCGGACGAAGTAATGCTCTGGACTCGAGATCCGTCGAGAAGAAGCGACATTGCGATTCAAGACCAAAAGCGAAGACATGGGATTCCCCAAAGACTTTCATTAAAGGGCTCTTAGGCCCGATTACATATTTTCATGACCACGACACATCGAGCTAGGGCTGCGTCTGGCTCATGGGAATGCCAAGCTGGAATAGATCATTCCTCCGGCGACCACCTCCTGCCCGAGGATGGGCGGCGAGAGCATCCTTCAATGGGGTGCTTGGCAGGAAAGAGCATGGTGGCGTGACCAAGACCACGATGGCCCTCAGGCGACCTCCTCCGCGTGTTCCTCTCCCCTTTGTTGCCCGGTGGTGATCTTAGCGCCTGAGCTGCAGCGACACGGCCTTGAGAATCCGGCGGCGGCCTCCCATGGATCATGAAGATCTATGGGGCCGGTGTGGAAGTTTCCCGAAGTGCCGAAAGGAAAAAGACTCAAAAACTTCGAAGGCTAGTGGTGAAGTAATACTTAGCCTGGGATTTCTTTTATACGAAGGAAGTTCAAGGGCCTCGCTTTGGCAATCCGTTTGAATCTGATAAAACCATCACAGTGATGGGACGAGCGCGGGGCGGATCACATTTCCAGCGGAAACACGCCCTCAGTTTGTGTGATAAAGAAGCGGCAACCGCCTCCCCTAATTGGGCTTGGGCTAAAGCGCAAGGCGACCCCTTGCGGGCTCTCTTAACACTTGCGGGCGGTGGCAATGTGTTAAATCGAGCCTAATTCGGCCTCGGTGCACCACGGAGGGCATATCACCGGCGTAAAGTTAAAAATAGTTCACGGCATACCCCATGTTGGGTCACTAGCCAACTTTGCGCTCAAGGTTGGGTGTTGGTGAAATCTGGATTCAATTTCTTGAGGTATGCCTTCGTAAGGTCGCCGATTGTATCTTTCACTGCGGATACAAATATCTCTCGGCAAATTGCGTCAATCGGTATGCCTCCAAAGGCCTCACTTTGATCCTTGCCATGGTGAGACAGATACCACTCGGTGAAAAGTCGCCCCATGTTGGGCCAAAGTAGTTCTTACAAGTTAAGGCGGACGCTGATGCCGATATTCCTAAAAGCTAAGGATTCTGACATCTTGCAAGGCGAAAGCTGTAATGGCGTGGCAAAGCATGCCCATAGCGGGCGAAGCTATTCTTGTATTACAAGTGGATGCCAGAGGCGAATCCTCGAGCGTTGTTTACGACATAAAACTTAAAATTTCTTGAGTCCTTTACAATCTCTTTTCAGATTCTGAGAGATTCGGCGGAACCGGTCGGCCAAACATCGACTTCGATCGTAAAGCACTCGAAGACTCTTGTGGACTGCATGGGCCCGGGTATCCTCTAGAAGGCCCATAAGGGAAGCGAAGAGGCGACCAGTCGGTTGGCGAAGATAGAAACCACTCGGATCAGGCGAGACTTAAGCGCAAGAAAGGTCAGAGTTTATGGGATATCCCCATGTAATTAGCGAGATCAATGCATGCATTCCATGTAACATCATAGCGAAATAGTTGCCATATACCTCGCGACTTCTGTAAACTCTATCCCCCTGCACTATATAAAGGGAGGGGCGAGATGCCATCGGGCGAGGCCATAAAATCATCATTAGGAGCATCATCTTGCATCACGATCCACCATATAATTCGAGCCAGGAAGTAAGGTATTACCTCCTCAGATTGAGGCACTGAACCTATATAACCATCTGTGCTAGCCATCGGCCTAGTTCTTGATAAAGCGTCCTCGTACAAATTCATTGCGGCGGTGACCCCAGTTAGTCACTGTCAACATCATTAGAATTATTCACGGTGAATGGGACGATAAGCCCCTCCGCTCCACTTTCGCGGGGTGGCGGTCTCGCCCGTCGTCGCGCGCCATGGCAGCCGCCGTGTTCTGGCGGTCATACAGCACGCCCTGCGAGCCGTTCCTACGCGCATGACCTCCTCGCTCTTCGCCGCCCGCGCTGCTTGCGCGTACCGCCGTCTTCGTCGTTGTCGTCGCTTCGGTGGCCAAGACCTATCGGTCTCGCCGCCTTCGCTTCTTCTTGTCCTTGCTTGCGGGGTTTCTCGAGGTCCCGCCTCGGTGCCCCAATGACCCCTGCCTGCAGCGGGCGAGCGAGCCTCCACACTGAAGGGCACACTTGTGGGCGGGGTGAAAGCTCTTCCGTCGACTTGATCTTCTGGTGGCCATCTTCTCCTTAACCACAGGGTCTCGGCGCCTCTCACGAAGGCCGTGACAGCGGCGTCGATGGAGATGTCGGGGATGGTGTTGCGAACTTTGGTGAGCGCCCGGATGTGAGTCGTGTGATGACTCCCCCTTCTTCTGCTCCACGTTGTGGAGATGCGTCTTCTTTCCGGGCTGCTCGAAGGTGCCACGGAAGTTAGTGATGAAGAGCTCGAGCTCCTTCCATGACCCCATGACTCGAGGGTAGGTTCATGAGCCACGGTAGCTCCGCCGGTGAGGCTGTGGGGAAGTAGTTAGCGAGAACCTTCTCGACCCTCCGGTTGGCTGCATCACCGTGAGTGTAAATCTGCAAGAACTTCGTCGGGGTTGGTGGAATCGTCGTACTTCTCGATGGGGCGGGCGGAACCTCTCCGACCCTTTACTGCAGCGCAGCTCCTTGAAAAGCGCGGCTGACCGACCACAGAGCCTCTGCTCTGGATCGCCTCCGTCCGGGCGTCGCGAAGAGCACCTCCTTCGGTGGGCGGCATCGCGAGGAACCCTCTGGTCCCCAGGCGGCGGCGTCGGCCTTGATCGCGCACCGGTCGTGCCGCTGCGAGCTTGTCGCGCGAATCTTCTCCGTGTCGCGGATGGCGGTCCTCAAAGTGGGGCCGGAGATCCCGCCCGCTTTGTCGCTGCTGGCGAACCCCGTAAAATCGCACAGCTCTGTCATCTGGACCGCTCCCTCACGCCGGAGAGATCCGTGGGAGGCGGAGAAATAAGCGGGAGGCGGCTGCACGGTTCCGCGCCCGGCGACTGCACCACCGCCGGCGGCGGCATCCGCATGTGAGCCAAAGCGGCGACCAGCGCCAGCCGGAAAGTCGAGTCACGGAACGGCGGGTTGTCGGCGAGCCACAGCACGCATGGAGGATTACGTCTTTGAGGTGCACTCCTCGAGGCGAGCATCGCCTAAGCAGCCGGGGCGGCCGCCCGGTGATCCACCGCCATTACTGCGGCGGCGCGCGCCCGGCGGCTCAGCGGCCGCCTCCTAGTCCATCGCGAATTTGTTGATCCGCCATCACCGCTGAAGAGGTCGAAGAACTTCGAACGAAGCTAAGCGCTCCCTACAGCGCGCGCGCGGCGTGTTCTCCGCTCAACCACTGCGGATCACACCCCTGGTCGATTTCTACCTTGCTAGCCTATCGGCCGAGCTCGATTCGATTTGGCGTGGGGCGCGACAAAAAACAACACCACGGGGTTTACCCAGTTCGGACCCCTCGCGGGTAATAGTCCTACTCTGCCGAGCCTTAGCTCTTTTTGAGTTGTGGTTGTGTAGAATGTGGTTTACATAATGTTTCTTTTTCCCTCCCTCTCCTCTCTCGCCCCTTTTATACAAGCCTCGGTGGCGGAAGAGCAGCGAAAGTAGGCAATCTGATACTCTCGGTATAGTACTACGATAAGACATGAGGACCACGGCGGGAGAGGCGAAAAAGTGCTGCTACTCGCGCCGCGGCGAGCCAAGCGTGCCTCGCAAGTAACCGACCCGCGAGGCAGCTCGGCGAGGCTGCGGGTGGGAATAACTTGCTCCTTCCGATCTTGGTGGCGAAGCTTGATGATGGCAAACTCTCTCTGCGGTCAATTCCGCTGCGCCCACGATGGTGATTGGTCGAGCTGCGAGAGGTCCTTATGGCGGTAATCATCTCTTCATCTGTCTATCCGCGTAATGTCGCATTGAATCGCTCGTCCTTGGCGGGGAAGCCGCCCGAAGACTCGCCGGAGCGCTCCACGCCACGGGCCCTTTGATAGTGGGAGGCCCTCAGCGCCGAGGGGCTCGCATGCAGCGCCCGCTGCAGCGTGGGGCCCTCGCGCCAGCTTCTGCGGGCTCGCCCGCCTGTGAGGCCTGGTCGCCCGCTGGCGTGTGGGGCCCTCGCTGGTCTTCAAGGGCTCGCCCAGCATGGCTGGAACTGATCGCCACTTTGCAGCGTGGGGCGGCAAGCGTGAGGGGCGCCTGTGTTTGGGGCTGGTCGCCCGCGTGCGTGGGGCCCTTTGAAGCGTGAGGGCTCGCCCGCATGCTAAGGTCGATCGCCCGCGGCGTGTGGGGCCCGCTTGATCTTCTCGGGACTCGCCGTACCCGGTATTTATTACGCAGACCTCCTCCACGAGGATCGTCCATGATAAATCGCGCCGCGCTTGCCCCGTGGTCACGATGAACCACGGGGACTTGGCGGCGTCGGCGACCATGGAGTATCGGCTCGTTGCGAGTAAATCCTTTATGCGTAACGAGGTCCGCGATCGTCGGGCGCTGTTGCCCGAATCCACCGGACGGTATTTGTCTTTGCCGGAGGAGGTGTTGACCTCACCTATGGACTTAAGGTCTTGACGATCGCTCAAGGTGGGAGCAACAGCGTCGCCCATAAGGCGAGTTGTCTGGTTGGCGGATTTGATCACCGTTGCGGGGCTTGAAGCTGTTCGGCTCTGCTCAAGGGTCTGGGATGCACGAGACATCGCGTCTTGCGACCGAGTCCGGTTGGCGAGATTCATCCGGACAAGTGGAGCTTTTAGGGGATCTAGTGTAGATACTTGGGTAGTCGGCGTCGCTGCGCTTCGCTTGATCGCGAATCTCGCCCGAGTTTGGTTGATAGATTCATCGGTTGCGGCGAACAACATCTTGCTCATGACGGTAGTGCGAATCCATCTCGGCCGGCGAAATTGATCCGCTCGATCTCTTGACCGCGACCCTTGAGATCCTCTGAGGTTCCCCCGCGGCCATGTTGATCTGCGATGGCGTGCGTTAGTCGCGCTAAACGGTGTCATCAGCGTAGCCCACCACGGGGAATCGACCGACATGGCCTTGGAATCGAAAGATCCAAACCATCGTAAAGATCGCCGGTTCCGTATTCATCGTCGATGACGGGAACTTGATGGAGTTCGACATGCTCGATCTACTAGTTCCCCGATCGGCGGCATGCTGTCGGCGGTTGGGATATCGGACCCAAGTCAACTAAGGTTCTTGAAGAAGGAGATAGGAGACACGCCCGAGCAGAATGAGCGACAACCAACGAGCAGCGAGGAGACAAGGGTTTTTATCTGGTTCGGGCCTCTCGGGGAGATAATAGCCCTCGTCCGGCCTTTCTTTATACCAAAAGGATTACAAGGTGGAACTCGTGAGATTAACAAGTCTCGTGACGGTATCTTGTCAATACAATGGTGCTTGCGAGGTCAAGCTGGTGCCCTCTACTGCGCCGTGAGGCTCTGTTTATATAGTGTTGAACAACCCAGACCTCTGGGGATAATCGGTAGGGCTAACTACGAGATCGTAACCAACTCATCGTGCCAAATACATCCCAAGGTAGATAAGGTAAACTCCAAGTCTTGGGGATCACGACATCTATTCAATCTCGGGAAACCACGTCCGGGTCTTCACGTGGCCGTG